>CAUYRH010001859.1:0-48218 GCA_963574655.1 Perodicticus potto
TAGTCCCAGCTACTTGGGAGGCGGAGGCAAGAGACTCGCTTGAGCCCAGGAATTGGAGGTTGCTGTGAGCTGTGATGCCACAGCACTCTATCCAGGGTGACAGCTTGAGGCTCTGTCTCAAAAAAAAAAAAAAAAAAGAGAAAAGTTGCCAAACTTTTCTAGAGTTGATGGACCATTTTCTGTTCCTACCATCAATATAGATGAGATGTACTTTTTCTGCATATTTGTGGTCATTTGCTATAAAGAGAATTTAAAAGGAAAAAGAAAAAAATGACTAACTTAAAATCTCCCTAAAAATCTTTTATAAATAGCTACATGAAATAAACAGGATGCTTAGTTTTTTAAATCTTTAATGTTCATAAACAATTTTTTTATGAGACAGAGCCTCAAGCTGTCACTCTGGGTAAAGTGCTGTGGTATCACAGCTCACAGCAACTTCAACTCTTGGGCTTAAGTGATTCTCTTGCCTCAGCCTCCCAAGTAGCTGGGACTACAGGCACCCGCCACAACGCCAGGCTATTTTTTTTTTTTTTCAATTGCCATTGTTGTTTTAGCTGGCCAGGGCTGGGTTTGAACCCACCAGCCTTGGTGCATGTGGCTGGCGCCCTACCTACCGAGCTATGGGCGTCGCTCATAAATAGTTTTAAAAATACTGGTCTTACTAACACACAAACAAATGTAAAGTAAATGTGAAATGAATATGTTTTAACCCTTAACATTCATAAAGATTGGATAATTAGATGGTGAGGACAAGGGATAAAGGAATTCTATTATGTGAAACTTCTCTAAGCCTTCTTTCTCTCACCTGCCTAATAGATAGCAGTGTTACCCATGAAATACAGCTTCATGAACTGAGATGAACTGAGAAGATACTATGCGTGTCATAATTTGAAATTTTTCAACATTACATTATTTTTAGGGTGTAGTGTTGAGCTTAGAGTATATAAATTAAGAAAAAGTTTTCGTAGTAGTGTTTTTTTCCTTTTTTTTTTTTTTTGTTTTCTTTCACTCACCCCTCCCTCTCCCTCTCTCTGCTCTCCCCTTTGTAGTACTGTTTTTACATCCCCCCAAGCCCCCAAAATGACATTTAAATTAGTGTCTTTGATGATTAGGGTGAATGGAAAAAAGTTTTCAAATGATCGTTTAGTAGTTGTGACAGTTCTTCTTTGACACACTTTTTATAAACACGCCCTAGGCCCTAACTTGCTCACTCTTGCTCATGCCGTTTCCCCTTTTATCTTCTTAGCTCCTTTTGTCAAAATTTTACTCATCCGTTAGGGCCCAGTCCAGAGGTGAACTCATCTACCTGTCCATGGAGTCCTTCCCAGTTCCGTTTGATAGGATCTCTGTCTTTGAATCCCAATAACACTGTGAACCTATCTCACGATACTTATTTCTTTCTGTCTCCTTTTGTAGTTATCTCTGTGTATCGTTCGGGTATGGCACTGGGGCACTTTATCTTTGTTGACTCACAGAGCCTAACAGAGAGCTTAGTGTATCATGAACTGAGTAGTCTACTAGTACTTTGTTGAAACGTTTCTGAGGTCTGCTGCATGTGACTTTTTTGTTTTTAGAGACAGAGTCTCACTTTATCACCCTTGGTAGAGTGTCGTGGCATCACACAGCTCACAGCAACCTCCAACTCCTGGGCTTAGGCGATTCTCTTGCCTCAGCCTCCCGAGCAGCTGGGACTACAGGCTCCTGCCACAGCGCCCGGCTATTTTTTTGTTGCAGTTTGGCCCGGGCCGGGTTTGAACCTGCCACCCTTGGTATGTGGGGCCGGTGCCCTACCCACTGAGCCACTGGTGCCGCCCTGCATGTGACCTTTTACAAAGATGCCATTTTGTAATTACCCGTGATGTTTGTAGAACTTCTTGGGATCTCTGATAAGAGATAACTTTGCTGGTTACCTAGGATGGGCTGTATCTCTAAGTCCTCATCACTTTCTTTGTGTAAAGTCTGGATTGTCAACTTTTCCAACTGATGATAAGAAACAATTTGAGCTTGCATTAGGTTACTGTTCTCTTGCTTCTATAGTATGATAGTATATTGTGTGATAGAAGTTTCTGTGATGATGTAAATGTTTTATATGTGCCCTGTCCAATATGGTAGTCACTAACCACATGTGGGCCATTGTGTACTTGATAATGTGGTTACTGAAACTGAGGAACTGCTTTTTTTTCATTTTATTTAATTTTAACTAATGGAAATAGCAACCCACACCTAGTGGCTACCATACTGGACAGTACAGGATCATATAGAGTATAGATCTATACTATATATAGAGAGAGATCATACAGAGTATAGATCTCTATATAGAGTAGATTATTTAAATAAATAAATACTCTTTTACATTTCAGGTTATTGTGAGGGTACAAACAAGCAGGTCACAATTTTTGAATTTGTTAGGTAGCGTCCTTCTTGCAGTTGTGTCCTACACCCAAAAGGTATGCCACATGCCCCTACCTTGTGCCCTTTAAGTGGGAGCCTACCAATCCCTCCACTCTCTCGTTCTCCTCTTCCTAACTTGACTAGAATTAAGTTTTACTCCTATGTATGCATGTGTTAGAACATCTACTAGCTTCATAATGAAACTGAGTACATTGGATACTTGCTTTTCCATCCTTGTGGTACTTTACTAAGAAGGAAGCGTTTAAACTCCATCCAGGTTAATACAACAGATGTAAAGTTACCAGCATAGCTTGTGAATCCATTCCTGAGGTGATAGGCAGTTAGGTTGTTTTCACATCCTTGGCGATTGTAAATTGAGCTGTGATAAACATTCTAGTGCAAATGTCTTCATTATAAAATGATTTGCTTTTCTTCTGGGTACATGCCTAGTATGGTAGGATTGCGGGGTCAAACGGGAAGTCTAATTTGAGTTCTTTGAGGATTCTTCATACTTCTTTCCAAAGGGGCTGTATTGATTTGCAGTCCCACCAACAATGTAAGAGTCCCTCTCTCTCCATACCCACACCGTCATCTGCACCTCTGGGACTTTGTGTTGTGGGCTATTCTCAATAGGGTTAGATGATATCACAGAGTGGTTTTGATTTGCATTTCTCTGATGATTAGGGACATGAACATTTTTTCATATGTTTGTTAGTCATTCGTCTGTCTTCCTCAAAGAAGGTTCTGTTGATGTGTCTTGGCCCAGTGATATATGGGATTGTGGGTCTTTTTTTGTTGATTAATTTGAGTTCCCTATAGATCCTAGTTAGATCTAGAGCCTAGTATAGCCTAGTAAAGGCTCTAGTATAGAGCCTTTGTCAGATTCGTAACCTGCAAATAATCTTTTCCCATTCTGAAGGTTGTCTGTTTGCTTTAATTGTAGTGTTCTTAGCTGTGCAGAAGCTTGTAAGTTTAAATAAGTCCCATTTGTTCATTTTTGTTGTTGCAATTGCCACTGAAGTGTTCTTCATAAAATCTTTCCCTGGGCCGATATTCTCAAGAGTTTTTCCCACACTCTTTTCTAGGATTTTTATCATTTCATGTGTTAGATTTAAATCTTTTATCCATCTTAAGTCAATTTTCATAAGTGGTGAAAGGTGTGGGTCCAGTTTCAGTCTTTTACATGTGGTTATCCAGTTCTCCTAGCAACTGTATTGAATAGGGATTCTTTTCCCCAGGATATACTTTTGTTTAATTTATCAAAGATCAGATGACTGTAAGAGACTTATTTCATCTCTTGGTTTTCTATTTGGTTCCATATGTCTATTTCTCTATTTTTGTGCCAATACTATGCTGTTTTGATCACTGTGGACTTGTAATATAACATAAAGTCTGGTGGAGTGATGCCTCCAGCTTTGTTTTTAATTATTTATTCTTTTTGAGACAGAGCCTCAAGCTGTCACCCTGGGTAGAGTGCTGTGGCATCACAGCTCACAGCAACCTCCAACTCCTGGGCTTAAGCTATTCTCCTGCCTCAACCTTCCAAGTAGCTAGGACTACTGGCACCTGCCACAACGCTCAGCTATTTTTTGGTTGCAGCTGTCATTATTGTTTGGCAGGCCTGGGCTGGATTCGAACCTGCCAGCTCAGATGTATGTGGCTGTCGCCTTAGCTGCTTGAGCCACAGGCGCCAAACCAGGCTTTGTTTTTATTACTAAGAATTGCCTTGGCTCTATGTTTTTTTTCTGGTTCTGTACAAAGTGAAGAACTATTTTTTCCAGTTTTTCAAAGTATGATGTTGGTATAATGGGGATTGCAATAAATGGTTAGATTGCTTTGGGTAGAATAGACATTTTTAACAATGTTGATTCTTCCCAGCCAAGAGCATTGTTTGTTCTTTTATTTGTTTTTTTTTGAGACAGAGCCTCAAGCTGTCAACCTGGATAGAGTGCAGTGGCATCACAGCTCACAGCAACCTTCAGTTCCTTGGCTCAAGCGAGTCTCTTGCCTCCGCCTCCCAAGTAGCTGGGACTATAGGCGACCGCTACAACGCCCGGCCATTTTTTGGTTGCAGCCGTCATTGTTGTTTGGCGGGCCCGGGCTGGATTCGAACCCGCCAGCTCAGGTGTACGTGGCTGGCGCCTTAGCCCGTTGAGCCACAGGCGCCAAGCCTATTCTTTTATTTGTTAATGTTTTCTGCTATTTCTTTTTTTAGGGTTTTATAATTCTTTTTATAGCAATCTTTCACTTCTTTTGTTAGGTATATTCCTAGGTATTTCATTTTCTTTGAAGCTACTCTAAAGGGAATTGTATCTTTGATTAGATTCTCGACTTGGCTGTTATTGGAGTATTATACAGAGGCTACTGATTCATGGACATAGATTTTTTTTTTTTGGACATTGATTTTATACCGAGACATTACTGTATTTCTTGATCATTTCCAGGAGTCTTGTGGTTGAGTCTCTGGGGTTTTCTAAGTATAGTATCATATTGTTGGCAATATGATCCTCAGTCCGCATTTGGGTGCCCTTTATTTCCTTCTCTTGCCTGATTGCATTAGCTAGAACTTCCAGCACTATGTTGAATAGTAGGGGTGATAGAAGACATCCTTGTCTGGTTGCAGTTCTGAGTGGAAAAGCTTTACTCCATTTAGTATAATATTAGCTGTGGGTTTGTCATAGATGTCGTCAGTCATCTTAGGAAATGTACTACCTTTACCTATATTCTTAAGTGTTCTTATTAGAAAAGGATGCTGAATTTTATCAAATGCTTTTCTCTCCATCTATTGAGAGGATCATATGGTCTTTGTTTTTGCTTCTATTAATATAGTGAATTACATTTATGGATTTGCATGTGTTAAACCAGCCTTACATCCCTGGGATGAAGTCTATTTGATAGTGATGTATTGTTTTTTTAATGTGTGGCTATGGTCTATTTTTTTTTTTAATCAATATTCATTACTGAAGTTGGTGTGTAGTTTTCCTTTTTAGTTGGGTCCTTTCCTGGCCTTGGTATCAGGGTGATGTTTGCTTCATAGAACACGTTGGGGAAGGTTCCTTCCTTCTGAATGTTTCGGAATAGGTTCTGCAGTATAGATACAAGGTCTTCTTTGAAGATATTATAGATTTCTGGTATGAAGCCATCTAGTCCAGGGCCATTTTTTGTTGAAAGATTTTTTTCATTGTGCTTGATACTGGTCTGTTCAAGAGCTCTATTTCTTCCTGTTTAAGTCTAGGGAGATAGCATGATTCCACCAGGTGTTGGTCCGTTTCCTCCACATTGTCAAATTTCTGGGCATGGAATTTCTTATAGTAGTCAGAGATAATCTCTTGTATCTCAGTGGTATCTGTTGTTATTCCCCCTTTTTTGTTTCTAATTAAGGTTATTAGAGATTTTACTTTCATGTTTCTAGTTAATCTCACCAAAGGTTTATTGATTTTATATTTTTGAAGAACCAAATTTTTGTTTCATTGATTTTATGAATGATCCTTTTGTTTTCAATTTCATTTATTTCTGATTTAATTTTGGTCATTTCTTTTCTTCTGCTGGGTTTGGGATTAGAGTGCTCTTCCTTTTTCATTTCCTTAAGATGATTCATTACATTGTTGATGTACTCTCTTTCTGTTTTTTGGATGTATGCATCTAATGTGATAAATTTTCCTCTTTGTATCACTTTGGCAGTATCCCACAGGTTTTGGTAACTTATAGTGTCATTGTTGTTATATTTTAGGAATTTAATAAATTCCTCCTTTATCTCTTCCTCAACCCAACTGTCATTTAGCATAAGATTGCTTAATTTCCATGCTTTTGTGTGGATATGAAAATTTTTGTTGGAGTTGAGTTTTACCTTTATTGCCTTGTGCTCTAAGAAAATACAAGGTATAATTTCTATTCTTTCAATTTTGTTGAGGTTTGATTTGTGACCTAGGATATGATCTATTTTGCTGTATGTTCCATGGGCTGACAAGAAGAATGTATATTCCTGAGCTTTGGGATGGTGGGTTCTGTATATATCTATTACTATGCCCATTTATTCTCAGGTAACATTTAAGTCTCTGTATCTTTAGTTTCTGTTTAGATGATCTGTCCAGTTCAATCAGAGGGGTGTTAAAGTCCCTAGATATTATGGTGTTATAGGATATTATATTGCTCAGATCAATCAAGGTCTGTTTCATAAATCTGGGAGCATTTAATTTGGGTTCGTGAATACTTAGAATTGAAATGTCCTCTTGATGTATTATTCCGTTGACCAGTATGAACTGACCATCTTTGTCTTTCTTAACTTTAGTTGCTGTATATCCACTTGTATCTGAGAACAAGATTGTGACCCCTCCTTTCTTCTGGTTTCCATTTGCCTGAAATATTGTTTTCCAACTCTCTTTACCTTGACTCTTATATAGTCTTTCAAGGATAGGTGTGTTTCCTGGAGATAGCATATGGCTGGCTTGTGCTCTTTTTATTCAATCCACCAGCCTGTGTCTCTTCAGTGTGGAATTCAGGCCATTAACATTTATTGAGAGAATTGATCAGTGTGGTGGATTTTTATTCATCTTATTTTGTGAAAGTCTGTTGCTTAGTTTTATCCTTTACACCATATAGAAGCTAGATTTTGTCCTTTAGTTTGTGGGTATTACTTTGCTAATAGTCCATTGTGATGTTCAGTATGAAGAATAGGGCTGAATATTTCCTGTAGAGCTGATCTTGTTGTGGTGAATTTCCTCAGTGTTTGCATTTCAGTAAAAGATTTGATTTCTTTGTCAATTTTGAAGCTTAGTTTAGCGGGATACATAATTCTGGGCTGAAAATTGTTTTGTTTAAGAAGGCTAAAGGTAGCTGACCATTCTTTTCTGGCTTCAAAAGTTTCAGCTGAGAAATCTGCTGTCACCCTGAGGCATCTGCCCCTGTAGGTCAATTGGTGCTTACTCCTGGCTGTTTGCAGAATTTTCTCTTTCATCTTGACTTTTTGGACAGTTTCATTACAATGTGTCTTGGACATTCTCTATTGTTTTGAGACGACCTGGAGTTTGATAGCCCTCTGAAAGGAGTGTTTTGGAATCTTTAGTGATACTTGAGAAGTTTTCATTTATGATATCCTCTAGTAGGACTTCTATTCCTTTGAGATGTTCTTCTTCCCCTTCAGGAATATCTGCCTTCTGCATCAGTTTTCCTCAGCTCTGGACCTCCCTGTTGGCTCCTGAAGTCTCCTGCTGCTTCCCTGTGCCCCCAGAGTGATTTTTTTTTTTTTTTTGTAGATTCCTCAAGCCAGAGGTGGCTAAAGTCTGCTTCCCCACATCTCACCATGAGTAGCCTGCAAAGAGATGTCTCTAGTCTACCATCTTGCTCCCTCCCCATATAGAGTATTTAAAGGTACAGTCCCACCAGATGCAGTGGCAGGTACCTATAGTCCCAGCTACTCAAGAGGCTGAGACAGGAGGATCGCTTGAGTCCAGGAGCTCTAGGCTGTAGTGTGCTGTGCTAATCAGTTCTGCATTAAGTTTGGCATCAATATGGTGACCCCGCAGGAGTGGGGGACCACCAGGTTGCCTAAGGAGGGGTGAAGTGGCCCAGGTCAGAAATGGAGCAGGTCAAAACTCCAGTGCTGATCAGTAGTGGTATCATGCTTGTGAATAGCCAGTGCACTCTAGCCTGGGCAAAATAGCGAGACATCCCCCACCCCCCAACAAAAATATACAGTCCCTTTTCTTTTTTTTTTTTTTATTATTTAAGACCTTTATTAACAGGTGCTTGCAGTTTGTTGACTTTTTTGAAAAAATCAAGTTGTGAACTTTTATTACAAATTAAAAATGAAGTTCTTAAAAATCTCATCTTGACCAGATAACAGTCCCTTTTCTTAATGGTCAAGAGATGCTGGGTATTTATAGTAACCTATAGGAACATTGAAATTGCGGCTGACTGGAAGTTTGGTAGAACCATGGAGAGAGGTGGGATGGGGAGAGGGAGAGGGAAAGAGAGGGAGAGAGAGTCTCTAAGCTATGAGTTTAGTTTTACTTCAGAATGGAAACTGACTCTAGCAGGAGGTCTGTGCTGGAATAAAAGGGAGGTGGTGTCTCATTGGTAGGGTGGAGGCAGAGCACAACAAGCTAGAATAACAAAAGGAGATTTGGACTTGATATAGTTGGTGATAGGGTACCATTTAAGATTCATGAAAAGAAGAGTGACAGATGAGGGTTGTGTTGCAAGGTCACCTTTGTCAGGCCTATGAAAGCTGCTGGAAGAAGACATGAGATATTGGCCCCACCTTCAGTGGATGGGGCTGGGCAGTAGTGATTCATAAACTCTTATCTAAACCTAGCCACATCAGAAAATACAAATGATTTATTTTTGCATTAGCTTCCAGTTATTGTGTGCCTTCCTGTGGCTCAGATGCATGCCAGCATCGTGCTGAGGGTTGTGGTTGGGAAGGTGGCAGAGAATGGCTATCTTTGTGAGGGAAGGCAGGCAGGGAATGTCTGCTTATCCAGAACCAGAATTCCCATCTGGGACTCTGGTGCCTTGAAATGTGTGTTTTAAGATGGCTCTTTGATCTCTGATTCCAAAACAGTGTGGGAGCCCACACGTTCTGTTCTGACTTGCCTGCTTCCTGTAAGGGCCAGTAGCAAATTTCTCATTTTAGTTTTGGGAGAATATTTTAATCTCATATTTTTACTTTTCAGTTCAGTGGTTGTTTATCATTCTTCCTGCTACCTGCTCCTTGCTATCTTCTCTGTGTCTCTTATTGTATTGCTTTTAATTCCATAACTGTGTCATGATCTTAGGATATAGGCTTAATTATTAACTGCCATGCTCCTAAAGATCTACCTCTAGACTCATTTCTAAGAAAAACACTATCAAAGGGACTCTCCCTCTCCTCACATAGCCCTACATGCCCGTCTAACCCCAGCCACTCGGTTCCCTCCCTGTGATATTCCCACTGTCCAGGTCCACCTTGACTCAGGGAGACAGATCTTTGGGGGAAACAACCTCCCTTTTGGGAAAACATGTACTAGTTAAATCATACCTAGAAGTTTTCAGAAACCCTTGACACAGCTGACAGTTAAATCTCCAGGTGTCAGCAGGCCTTGCAGCTGAGAACTGAGTGCCCTCTCCACCTCACTCACATTAGAGAGAAGGTGGCCTTGTGTGGGCCTCGCCTCACCTCACCTCACCTCCCCTCGCCTCGCCCCGCCCCGCCCCGCCCCACCCCGCTCCACCCCACCCTGCCTCACCCCACTTCACCTCCATTCCTTGAGAGACAACTAGAATAACTGAGAGAAGCACTTCTCTCTAGGCACAGTGAAGCAGCTTTCTCACCAATGCCTCATTGAAGAGAAAAGTTCTTGCCTTAAGTTGCCATGGGGAAGGGGATATGTCAATTATCTTTGAATGCTTTCTCTCTTGATCATGAACGTGGTATAGTTTAAGGGTTGGGAGCTTAGATTCTTGGTATACAGATTTGCTGCTACATTTCTGTTAGATACTACTAGCATTGGATACTGGAGGATTAACATTTTGGTTCTGCCACTTGCTAGCTAGTTGAGCTTGGGTTAAGTTTCTTAACTTTAAACCTCAGTTTACCTGTCTATAAAATGGGAATAATAATGCCTGCCTTGCATAGTTGTTATAAGCATTATGGCAAGGTCTCCCTAGTAAAAACTCACTAAAAGGTAGTTATTTTGTTGTTGTTTAAGACAGTTCATTTATGCCCATGACAACCACAAGGTTAAGCTTATTGATCCCAAATCCTTTTCACTCACCCCTTAGAATCCTTGCTGTTGCTTTTCTGAAGCTGATACATATCCTCAAAGCAACACACTTTAGGTATGAAGGATTTAATAAGATTTCCTTTATTTTAAATTTCAGATTAATATATACGTACAAACGATTAGGTTACATTATTTACAGTAAGACAGATTTTCCCGACAGAGGCAGTGTTCCTAGTGCCACATGACTGAGGAAAGCTCTACAGCTGCCTTTGCCAAGGAAATCTAAGGTGACTGCCACCTAAGAGGTTTCTGCCCTGTCTGAAGGCAGGGGTGGGGGTTGAACGGATGGATGGATGACAAAGCCTTCTGTTGCCCTCTTTGAGAATAGATTCCCAGAAATAGCCTCTACTTTCTTCACTGGGGGAGTTGGGGGAAGTATATTGTTTTAATGAGGGAAACCTTGTGTTCCTCACTTGTTTGTGCCCCTCCCCCCCATCCTGGGATGCTCTATTGGCCTGGATTTAAGGAAAGCTTTCTTGTTGATCTTTTAATCTTCAAAAACAACACCAGAAATCAATTATGCCATTACTTCCCTTACAAAACTAGCTTTCACTTAGCAGAGTTGTGTTGTAGGGATTCAGTGGGTCTGGCATTTGATTTCTCTGTACTAGCTGGGCTAAGATTTTTATCTCATGCCCCACCTCTCTTTTAAGAGACAGGGTCTTGCTCTGTCACTCAGGCTGGAGTACAATGGCATCACTGTAGCTCACTGTAGCCTTGAATTCCTAGTCTCCAGCTATCCTACCACCTCAGCCTCACGAGCAGCTGGGATTACAGGCACATGCCACTATGCCCAACTAATTTTTTTTTTGCAGTTTTTGGCCAAGGCTGGGTTTGAACCCCCCACCTCTGGCATATATGGGGCTGGCGCCCTACTCCTTTGAGCCACAGGCGCAGCCCCCAACTAATTTTTTTTTTTTTTGAGACAGATTCTATCACCCTCAGTAGACTGCCGTTGCATCGTAGCTCACAGCAACCTCAAATTCCTGGGCTAAAGTGATCCTCTTGCCTCAGCCTCCTGAGTAGCTAGGACTACAGATGCCTGCTACAATGCTTGGCTAGTTGTTATATATTTTTTAAAGTAGAGATGGGGGTCTCGCTCTTGCTCAGGCTGGTCTTGAACTCCTGAGCTCAAGGAATCTACCTACCTCAGCCTCCCCAAGTGCTAAGACTGCAAGTGTGAGCCTCCATGCCTGACCTAATTTTTTTTGTTTCATTTTTGGTAGAAACAGGGTCTTACTACATTGCCCAGGCTGGTCTTGAACTACAGGCCTCAAGCCATACTCCTATCTTTGCCTCTCTGAGTTCTGGGATCACAGGCATGAGCCACCATTCTTGGCAAGGGGCAGGATTTCTGCGAGTGATACATGTGGTATGTGGAAGAGGGGTCGGGTATATAGCTCAGAGAGTGAGGATTATAGAATATTGACATTGAAATCCCTGAGCAAGGCTAAGGGAGTTTCCATGTCTCCTGCCCAAATGGGGATCTAGCAAGCAAGGACAGGAATGGATTATTGCAGCCAGCTTGGAGATACATTCATAGATATCAAAAGAAAATGCTAAAAGGATCTTCTAAGAGCCAGGTGTAAGTCATCTCTTCAAATTTACTCATCTCTGTTGCTATCTCTTTTGTAAGAATAAGTGAAAAATTGCTTGTGATACAAATCTATATGATAAATCCCACTGTAAGTACAGAGAGGCAGCTTGTGAAAAGTAAACAATTCCACAGAAATCTTCTTAGATAAAGTCCTTTGGTAATGTGAATTATAGCTTCCAAATTTCTTGGTTGTTAAATCTTGATTTATATATACTGGTTTTGCTTCAAGGAATTTATCTATACCTACTTATACCTATTTGTGGGGGGGGGAGGGCTATAGCCCTCTTTTAGTAGAACAACTGGGTATGTTCCATTTATAAAATACTTCGGGAAATGGAACCAGTGTCGTGGTCCCCCTTGATCTAGGTCCCCAGAGACTAAGACCTCAGAGCTGTAGCAACAACTCTGTTAGTTCAATTAGTGTGTGGGTTCCCAGCAGTTTTTCTCTATCTGTATTTTAAGGAATTGTGTACAAACCCGCCATTTATGACAGAATACAGGGTAGTATGATTTTGTTTTTTATTTTTTTAAAGGAATCAAGTGAATTTTTTGCTTAGTTCCTTCTGCAGATCTTTGCCTTGGTTGAAACCTCCCTTTCCTTTGCCCTACCCACCTTCTCCGGTTACCTACTGCTTGGGCTCAAATCCTGAGGTTTAGCGACAGCTCTCTGCGTTGCCTCTGAGGCTAGTGGACACAACTGAAAATGATATTTGGGCACCGAGGTTCAACTGGATTTAAAGAGATGCTACTGCTAAATGTTACTTTTCTTTCCTGGATCCATTTTGTGAAGTCGGGCAAGCAACAGATAAAATGGGAAATGTTTCTGTGAAAGAAATCCATTTAATCGTATTCCTGTGTAAGTAATTAACACAACTCCTCCCCCTCCCCCCTCTATCCCATATAGACTTAATGGAAAGGCATATCATTTTTTCTTTGTCGCTTCTGTTATGTTTTTTATTTACTGCATTCTCAGGCCAGACACATCCCTATTTGTATAGAAGTTTCATATGTATTTGTTGCAAATTGACCTAAACCAATTTGGTTTCCCACAGTTACTGGATTCTTTTCTGGAGGATATGATTAATCTCTAATAGTTAGAAGTGGGGAGGGGGCTATAGTTTTTTTTCCTGTGACTGGTATATTACAGTCAATTTTGATCAGAATTCTGATCAAATTGTGCCATATAAACATTTCTGTATCATCAGGCACAAGATAGTCATATAGCCTGATCTGTACACACCCAGAGACATTCCATCTCTTTTCTTTCCAACCACTGTCTTGTGTGAAAAGTTCACCAGAGGTAGATGTGACAATATTCCAGATGTAGAATCCTGCTTACCTTTTATTTAGAAGCCCCATCCAAGTCCTCCATTAAGTGTCCAGACATAAGATTTGTTGAGACTCCTAAGCCTAAGATGTCTTTCCAAAGGGGTGAAGGATATTGGGCTAACCAGAGTCTTATATCCAATTCACGCAAGGATGGGACCCGCTGAGTAATATTGCTAAATGATCAGCCTATGTTGAACAGCAAGCAGTTTCCTCAATGAAATAATCATTTCTAATATCCATTCTAATGAACAAACCATCAGCAGAGCTTTAGAGCTGAAGTATTTGAGTATGGCTTCTTTCCATTAAAAAAAAAAGTTAAGATATATATTACATATAATGAATTTCACCCCTTCTAGGGTACAGTTCTACAAATTTTTAAAAGTACACACGGTTCTATAAAATACCACAGTCAAGATAGAGAATACTCCCATCAACCTGCAAAATTCCTGCATGCCTCGGTTGTGAGCTTTTTTTTTTTTTTTTTTTTTTTTGAGACAAGGTCTCATTATGTTACCCTTGGTAAAGTGCTGTGCCATCACAACTCATAGCAACCTCAAACTCTTGGGTGTAAGCGATTCTCCTGCCACAGCCTGCCAAGTAGCTGGGACTACAGGCACCCGCCACAACACCTGGCTATTTTTTTGTTGCAGTTGTCACTGTTGTTTAGCTGGCCCAGGCTGGATTCAAACCCGCCAGCCTGAGTGTATGTGGTTGGTGCCTACCTACTGAGCTATGGGTGCTGCCCAGTTGTGGGCTTTTTAAAAATAAAATTTCTTTATTGAGAAATAATTCATATACCATACAGTTCACCCCCTTAAAGTATATAATTGAGTGGGTTTTGGTATACTACATTATTAACTTTAAAAGGTATGATAAAAGTGTATAATTAATATAACATAAAGTTTTCCATCTTAAGTATATTTAAGTGTACAATTTAGTGGCATTAAGTACATTCACTGTGCTGTGCAACCATCACGTTTACTTCTGACACTTTTTTTATCACCCCAAACAGAAGCTCTGTACCCATTAAGCAGTAACTTCCCATTTCTCCCTCCCCAATCCCCTGGTAACCACTGTTCTACTTTCTGTCTCTGTGAGTATGCCTATTCTTAGGAACGTCTTATAAATGGAATCATGTGATATTTGTCCTTTTATGTCTGGGTTGTTTCACTCAGCACAGATCTTTATTCCTTTTTAAGGCTGAATAATATTCCACTGTGTGTATATGTGGTACACCGCCTTTTGTTTACCTGTTAGTGGACGTGGGGTTGTTTCTGTGTTTTGACTATCGTGAATAATGCTGCAATGGACATTGCCATACAAGTTCTGTTTGAGTCCCTGTTTTTGGTTCTTTTGGTTATGCATATACCTAGGAGTAGAATTGGTGGGTTATAATTTTATGTTTAGCTTTTTGAGGAAGTGCTGAACTGTTTTCCACAGCAACTGAGCCATTTTCATTCCCACTGGTAAAGTATGAGAGTTCCATTTTTTCTACATCCTTGCCAGCACTGGTTATTTTCTCTTCTAAAATTGTAGCCATCCTAGTAGGTGTGAAGTGGCATTTCATTGCGGTTTTGTTTCGCATTTCCCTAATGGCTAATGACTTGACCATCTTTTCATGTGCTTATTGGTTGTTTGCGTATCTTTGGAGAAATGTTCAAGTCCTTTGCTCATTTTTTTTGAAAAACTGCTATTGTCTTTTTAATTATTGATTTGTAGTTCTTGATTGTATTCTTTGATGAGAGATTTCAGTTGCCAACTAATCACCCCTGGAATTTGTATTCTCAGTGAAGGTTCTTCAGATGTTGACAGTAGTGTGCTGTTAAATGTTTAAAGCTCTGATATATAACATTTACTAGATTCTGTGGTTGATTTTAAGCTACCAGTCTGTCCTCACCAAAGTAACAAAGTAGTGGAGAAGAAATGATGCTATGCACATCTATTTTACCTGCAATTTGCACACTTTTTGGGAATGATCGATTTTACTTTTGACAAGATCTCTTAAAATGTGTACACATTTTTTTGGCATATGTATGTGACTACAAACATTTTGAGGGTGGTGCCTGTGGCTCATCGAGTAGGGCGCCGGCCCATATACCTAAGGTGGCGGGTTCAAACCCGGCCTCAGCCAAACTGCAAAACAGAAAACTAGCCAGGTGTTGTGGCGGGCGCCTGTTGTCCCAAACTACTCGAGTGGCTGAGGCAAGAGAATGGCCTAAGCCCAGGAGTTGGAGGTTGCTTTGAGCTGTGTGACGCCACGGCACTCTACCGAGGGCGATAAAGTGAGACTCTGTCTCTACAAAATAATAATAATAATAATAATTTGAGAAAGTCTCATTATTTCACTGCAAGAAACACAGTCAATAGCATCCTTTCTGATTAACCCTTGTAGGTTTCAGCTTGCTCAGCTTATGGTGTTGCTGGGAGGGCTTCCTTTGTTTCCGTCCATGAGGATTTGATGTTTCTTGATGTATGTGTATCTCAAAACTTTTGTAATGATCCACATATTCACTGTCTATACTGAAAGTATTTTATTTATTTTTTTCTTTTGTAGAGACAGAGTCTCACTTTATCGCCCTCGGTAGAGTGCCGTGGCATCACACAGCTCACAGCAACCTCCAACTTCTGGGCTTAGGCGATTCTCTTGCCTCAGCCTCCCGAGTAGCTGGGACTACAGGCGCCCGCCATAACGCCCGGCTAGTTTTTTTTTTAATTTGCATATGCAACAGCACGCGGAACTGTCCGGTGACGTCACGTGGCTATGACCAACTGAAAGAGTCTTCTGAGGAAGGGTGGAGCCAGTGCTCCAGTGGCGTAATGGGTTAGGCCACGGTAATTATGTCCTGCTTCAGCGTGATAACGAGGACGTGAGTTCGAGTCTCACCTGGAGCAGTAACTTTTTTTTTTTTTTTTTTTTGAGACAGAGTCTTACTGAATGTCACCCTTGGTAGGCGTCACACAGCTCACAGCAACCTCCAACTCCTGGGCTTAGGCGATTCTCTTACCTCAGCCTCCCGAGTAGCTGGGACTGCAAGCACCCGCCACAACGCCCGGCTATATACTGAAAGTATTTTAAATTAAATTTACAAACATTATAACTAAAAGTCATCATGATTTTCAGTTACAACACTTTAGCTCCCCCAATAAAAGTAATGAAAAAAATCTGCTACCGTTTGTTGAGCATAGCATATGTTAGACATGTTCCAAGTCTAGACAAGATCAGTAGACAGGAAGAAACATAGAAGAGGTTAGTAGTAGACTGGGAATTGAAGCTAGACTGCAGAGCCCATGTGTTTGACCTGTGTACCACACTGTCTTCTGTCCCATTAGTGCGATTTCCTTACTGAGCACTGACTACCATAAACAGAATGGATTCTTTTCTTCTAATACAGGGTATCCTTCTTTGTTACTTTCTACCATCCAGGATGTCTAAAACCCCCTCAATTTGGGAGGGAAAAACTAAAGCTGTGGTGGTACTACCTATCAATAAACTGTAAGGAGTTAAAAATATCATTTTCCTGATTGAAAAAAGCGTGGATTGTAAGAAAAAAATTAAACAAGTCAAAAATGGCAAAAATAGGAAGTAAAAAGCCTGCCTGATCCTATGATCCTATGTGCCAGAGATAATTATTCTTTCAGACCTTTTTCTTTTCATACTTTTTTTTTTTTTTTTTTACAAAAAATGGGATGATTCCTTATAATCTGAAACTATCTTGACTTGATAATATAGTTGGGCGGTTTTCCACACCAGTGTATATAGTTCTGCTTCATTCCTTTTAACAGCTACATAATATCCCTTGTGTGAAAGAAATATAAGGAATTTTGGGTGGCAATTTTTTTTATTAAATCATAACTGTGTTCTTTAATGCATTTATGGGGTAAAATGTGCTGATATTATATATAATTTGGAATGCTTACATCAAACTGGTTAACATAGCCTTCACCTCACTTAATTATTTGTTGTGCTAAGACATTTATACTCTTAATAGATTTGACATGTACCCTTGCATTATGCACAATAGGTGAGGTCCCACCAATTACCCTCCCTCCCCCCGGTCTCCCCTCCCATCTCCTCACCCTCTTCTTCCCCCTTCATTCTGGGCTATAGTTTTGTTTTATAATTTGTATGAAAGTGTGGGTGATTATATATTGGTTTCATAATAGTACTGAGTGCATTGGATACTTTTTCTTCCATTCTTGAAATACTTGACTAAGAAGAATATGTTCCAGCTCCATCCAGGTAAACATAAAAGATGTGAAGTCTCCATCTTTATTATGGCTGCATAATATTCCATGGTATACATATACCACAATTTGTTAATCCATTCATGGGTCGATGGGCACTTGGGCTTCTTCCATGACTCGGCAATTATGAAATTCTGAAGAAGAGGTAATAGGTGGCACATGGGACAAAAAGGTGGTCCCATGTCCCACTACCGAGTACCAACAACAGAGGAACTAAGCTACCATTCCTCTTCCAGAGACTACCATAAACTAACCTGAAATGATAAGATGAAAGTCAATTAGTACTGTTAAGAGTAGAGATAAGAAAAAAAAAAAAAAAGAGTAGAGATAAGATACTTACCAATTATGACATACCAATGTATTTAGGGCTTTGTGGCTCTGGTCTCTGAAATCCTATTTGGAATGTCTTCTTCTCCAGTAGGCTCTGCTCTGAGTTTGAGAAACATTGTTTTCTGGGAAGCACAACCTTTTAATTTCTCTTCCTCTGTTATTTGTTTTGAGAGATGGCTGCCACCAGGTTTTCTTGTTCTGTCCTGGAAGTTTTCATGGATTGTTACTTTCTTTGCTCTTTTCCTCTGTCCCAGGCACTTGTTACTAGCAAAGTGCCTAGTGAGTCTTTTTAGGTGTGGCATTTCTTATTGTTGCAACAGGGAATTGATAGGAGAAAAGAAGGTTATCTAGAGGGTGAGTTAGCCAAGAAGTGGAAGAAGACAGCCATTATTAGGTTGATATCAAAATAGCATGCTTTACTCTCTGGCATATATCACTCCAGGGAACAAAATAATCCAAGAATGATACGCTCTAAATGGCCATCTGTCAGTTTGTGATATTGCTTGCCTTGTTCTGGTTAACATGGCACTCAGAGAAACTCAGAGAAAGATAAGATGATCATAGGGTGTAAAGCAAACTGACTGAACACTTGCAGAGAGATGGGCTAAAGGCCAGTGGTATCGGTTTATCAGGATTTGCTTGTCTTATGCTCTTTTTTTCTTTCCCTGCCTCCCTTAGGGAGCTGGCAGTCTTGTGCCTCTCCCTGTATTACAGCTAATTTAGATTTTAAAAAACCAGTTTAAAGAAGTTAGTTTAATAGGGTTGAAGGTGGCTAAGCTTTTAGGGTTGGGGTCAGGAACTATCATTTATCATAATCAAGAGGGCATGAAAGATTATGGGTGTTCGAAGCTCATGAATGGACATATTATTGTTTTTCAAATTACATGTAAAACGTTAGGCTGTGTCATAATATTTTCTTATGCCTTTTGGTCCATATCCCCTTCTAAGGCAAACTACTGTATGTCAGCACTGTGGGGGGGGGGGGGGGGCAGCAGCCCTGAACTGTGTCAGAGATCCTGCCTCCCTGGCTTGGGTTGATTGGACTAAGAGTGGCTCCCTGTCCCAAGACGGCCCATTCATAATCATCTGGCAAGTGACATGGGCTTGGCAAGATGAACTGGACTATTCATAGGGAAATAGAATTGGGAAGCTAAGAGACTAAGGTAGTTTGCAACAGGGACAAGCGCCAAGACAATAAGGAAGGGAGCCGTAATGATAGGCCATGTCCAGGCTGGTGTTATGAGGGGGCAGAAACCATGAGTAAACAGAGGGGCCTGGCAAGAGAGGAACAGAGATGCCCTGAAAGACAGAGGAGCTGTTCCCCACAGCCCCCAGGGACCCAGAGCCACCCATCGTCCTGTTTTCCTGAGGCCTAGTTTTATCCTGCTCTAAGCTTCTCCCGGAAAACCTGGATTCTTACTACAAACCTCACTTTTCTCGAGCTAGCTTGAATAAAACCCTATTTTCTTGTAGCAGAAGTGATCAAACTGGATGTTGGCACCTCCATTTACAAATGCAGACTTTGAGGTTGAGTCAACGATAGTTGGTTAATATTAAGTCCTGAAGACTAGTCTGGGTATTGTGAGGACCAGTGGAAAAACACAAATACCTGATCATTTCTCTCAAGTTCAGTGCTGACGTTATGGGCTTTGAATCTGTGTTCCTGGCAAACAGTGAGAATGAAAAGAGGCAGGGATCCTGACTGTTCATTTATCACCTCACAGCTCTCAGCCAACAGGGGGCCTTCTTTATCCTATTTAACCTCTCAGTAGAGTATTTGCCTTTCATTTATTCCTCTTTCCAGTCATCTCTTGATTATTCATGTAATATTGGGGAAGCATTAATGTGAATAATAGAAGACTGCCTAGCCTTGGCCTCTCTTTCCTGCCACAGCAGCATTTGAATCCCAGAAATGGAAACAACTAACAGGAGAGGTAAGGAGGCTGACTAAGTTGGGGTGGGGCCAAGGAAATTAACATTGTTTCTTCTCTCTCTTTTATACTTTTTTCATAAAGGCTCCCTATTTGAGTTCATTTCCTGGTGTCAGTAGGAGATTATTGGAATGGTAATGCCATTTGCTTGATTAAAATCAAAATATGGGGGCTTTCTAAAAACTAAAATAGAGTTGGGCTAAGTTGACTAGGATGCTATTTTCCTGTCCTGTCTATTGCTTTTCCCTTATGTCAGTGTCACCCGGCTTTTTGATTGGCTGAGTTTAATGCTGAGCCCTTAGCTACCATTCTCAGTTCAGGATTTGAGACTCAGTTAAAATATTCACAGTGGTGTTTCTGGAGGTACACTTCTTCTTTTTTTTTTTTTTTAGAGACAGAGTCTCACTTTATTGCCCCCCGTAGAGTGCTGTGACGTCACAGCTCACAGCAACCTCCAACTCCTGGGCTTTGGCAATTCTCTTGCCTCAGCCTCCCAAGTAGCTGGGACTACAGGCGCCCGCCACAACGCCCAGCTATTTTTTTGTTGCACTTCGGCCAGGGCCGGGTTTGAACTTGCCACCCTCGGTATATGGGGCCGGCGCCTTACTGACTGAGCCACAGGAGCCCCCTGAAGGTGCACTTCTTCTTTTTTTTATTTATTTATTTATTTTTTTTATTGTTGGGATTTCATTGAGGGTACAAGAAACCATGTTACACTGGTTGCATTTGTTGGGTAAAGTCCCTCTTACAATCGTGTTTTAAGGGGCACTTCTTGACTCACTCCCATCAGAGTCACTATGGGTGCTTATTAATAATACTGATTCCTGGGTTCTATCCCAGACCTATTGAGTCTAGATATGGGTGAGGCAGCGAGAATTGGCTCAGGGATATGAATTTTAACCCATCTACCTCCAGGTGATATTTCTGCATACTCAACTTTGAGAAAGAGTATTCTATAAAATGACTTGAGGGAATTTGGAAGATAGTTTTGGGAAATTACCAACACTTCTGTTTTACTCACTATTTTTAGAGTGAGTGGGGAAAGGAAAGTGGGGTATTCCAGGTAAAAGAGAGTATTTTTTTTTAGGTGTAGGTAGATATGGAGACTCTGCTGAAAGGAAAGTGAGGAGAAACAGAGATACCACCATGCTAAACTAGATGATACTTAGCACTCAAATAACAATTTTAAATTAATTCCCTAGATAATTGAGTTGATTGGGCAAGGGACACAAGGAAATTGTGTTTAAGTTTCAGACTTGACTTACATCCATGTTTCCTTCTATAGATACTATCTTCTTGTTCATTTCTGTATTGTCTTTATAGTGAAACTAGCCAGTGATCCCCAACATATTTGGGGTTTTGTGGTAATTTCCATAAATAATAGACACTGTATAATGCCATTCAATGGTTGTACATAAATATAACCCTGCTAATCAAAATGAGGATATTGTGTTTATTTTAAGAGAATGATTATAGTGTTTGGTCTTTAAAAAATTTTTTTCCAAACACTGTCTCTGTGGAGTAAAACAAGATCCTGTGTTTCATTGCCTTTCAGGCATTCCCCAACAACTGTTCAATGGGTTTTGTTCCAAAAGTTTCTTTGGAAGTCTGTTTAGAATTCAGATTTCATTTTCCCATGGACACAATATTATCCTTGTGGGTCAGCTTCCAAACGAGTAGGCAAAACCTATTTAATCTCAAGTGGAGTAGAAGTATACAGCCCTCCAGCCCTCAACTAGAATGACTAAAAGTATTTTTAACATTTAATGGGGAGAAATCCATTAAGGTTCAGACCTGTGATCCTAGGCATGTATTCCAGCTTTATTCTTTAAGCAGAATCGCAGAGATTGTTGGAGGGAATAATTTAAACTATTTCACATGGCTTCTTAGGTTTTATTTGATCCGACTTCTGTTCACGTCTCCAGTGTCATTTCTTACCATGTTTTCACTCTATATTTTCCAAGCAAAAGGAGGGACTTTGAGTTCCCTAGATGTGCCTTTGCCACCTCTGAGCCATTTAAGCAATAATCCATGCTCTTCCCTCTTCCTGGAACCTTCTCTTCCCACCTACCCCCTAACCGATGTATTATAGGCTCTTAAAACTCTGATCATAGTTTTTATTATAGAGTGATTTACATACTTTATGTCATTTATCTTCCCTCCTACCACGCAGACTGAATACTCCACAAAAGCAAAGACCATGTCTGTGTTACTCTCCGTGGAATCCCTGGCACTTAGCATGGTGTCTGGCAGGTTATAGGTTCTTATGGCAGGTGAATGAATGATCTGCTCTAGTGGTTCCCAACCTTCTTGAAGCTGCTATATGCATGATGGATGGTCTTCAAATGCTCAGCAGGCTAAGCTGAAGGCCATATCAATAAGAAGATATGTTTGGGTTATGGAGAATTTCTAACCACTGTATCTATGATTCAAGCCTTTTCTCTACAACTCAAGAAATCATACAAGAATGCAAGGGAGAAAGAGTGAATTATCATGGAGATAATATTCAAATAAATATATATGCAAATCATTTGTAAACTTAACTACTTGAATTATTATTCATAATAAATGACTTCCCTCGCCTTTCTCACCTGATGAGACATACCCATGAGCTGGTAAAACATGCTGAGAACCCTCAATCTTATCCAACCCTCTTTTACAGATGGAAGCTCGGAGATTTAGAAAGGGCAAGTTCTTTCACCCATATCCATAGATAGCAGCTGTTTTAGAATTAGAATCCGATGCTTCTGACTCCTACAACATTGTATTTTCTTCCGGAGGTGTATGTTTTCATTAAAAAAAAAAGTCTAGGCGGCACCAGTGGCTCAACAGAGTAGGGCGCTGGCCCCATATGCCGGAGGTGGCAGGTTCAAACCCAGCCCTGGCTAAAAACTGCAAAAAAAAAAATGTCTGAATGCATTGGAACAACTTATCCTTCTGGTGGTACTTCAGGTCATCTCACATCACCTGACCAAGGTCACTACTGGTAATGTATGGGGGAGGAACTGAAGAAGTGAGATAATACATAAAGTACTTTCTGTAATTTAGATTTGATTCATTTAATGCCAGGGGCTGGAGGAGGAGCTAAGTGAGTACAGCTTACCCAAGGCATTGCTTACAGAATTTAGACATAACAGATGGCTTTTCATTATTCTAGGATTCCACATCTGTAGGGAGTATAGAACATAACCGAATGCTTGGTGGGTATTTCTTGATTATGCAATTTGCTAAAATCACTCTGCTAGTGTGATGATGATACCTTCAGAATTTTCTATACCATTTAGCATTTAATTGATAAGCATGTGGTTTGATAAATGTTGTTCTTGTTAATATTAGCGTGGTAATAATTTTATGTCGTTCTTAAAGAGCTAGGGGGAGCCTTTAGGTAATTTGGCTTGGGATGTTAGATATAAGAAATTACGTAGTGCTTTGAGTACGTCTTGCCTAATGTTATTTGCCATCTTATTGTGGCTCTTGGGGTTTCTTCCGCTTAGAATCTTCTGTAAGACTGGATTAAAGGATGCACAGGCTAATGGATCACCTTAGTAAAGTTCAAAGGCATATAATGAAAAGATCCATCTGATGACCTGCAAGGAGGAAGTTATCTGTAGACCCCTGGAGCAGGGCAAGCAGTGCTTTTCCAGGTGTAAGCCTGAGACTGAGGGTTGGATTCTTATAGTAGGTACATAACTGGCTGGAGGGGATGGCAGAGCTCAGTTCTCCACCTGGCTTTCAGTAGGACACGTTCCAGGAGTCCCACATCAGACTTTTTTTTCCTCCCTGGGGTGAAGAAAACAGTAGGTGGCTATTTAAAATGATCATAAACTCAAAAGCCAATCCTGAAGGATTGCGAGATCCAAGGATCCTTCCACCAGGCTGCCTTAAGTCCTCAGAGGCTGGTCGCCCAGTATCATAACAAATTATAAAGGAAAGCACCATTTATTGCAGCCCTTTAAGAAAAGGTAATACATGTCTTTGTATTCCTTCAAACTGTCCATGGTTTCCTCCATCACAGCTTTGCTTGTGTGCCCCTTCTTTACTGTCACTCTGAATAAGCTCCTTGGACTGGGCTGAGGGCACAGAGTGAGTTTAAGAGGAGCTCTTGGGGTCCTGAATTTCCTTCCCTGCCAAACCACCAAACTCTGGGCCGTTTGTATCTGTCTCAATTTCTCCTTATAACGTGGCAAAACATGTTTTGGTGCTAGATGAGAAGCAAAGCTTCCTGGAGTGAACCAAATGTGGAAAGTGCTGTAATTTGAGGCAGTTTTCAGAAAAGAGCTCCTTCTGGTACAGAAAGGTCCTTTCTCTTTTTTCCTTTCTTTTTTCATTTATGCCTCATCACATTTTGTCCAATTTCAGCTCATCAGAGGCTGAAGTTTCCTTTTGATGTCTGCTTTCTAGAATAGCCCTTGCCTGAAAAAAAGAACAAAAGGCCAACTCCGTGGCTTTCAATTTGCAGCGTCCTCAGCCCTTTCATCCATCTCAGTGCTTCCCTGGTTGGGAACAAAACCCCAGCTCCAGGGTCAGAGTACATACAGAAAAAGAACCCTTTAAAAAAATCCAAACACATGCGGATTTCATGTTTCATTGTCATTCTCCTTTGCAGTTGAGTTAGGTACAAGTGGGGAAGAGAGAGTGGGCTTGGAAGAAAAAAATTGATTTGTAACCTCCACAAAAGCATACAATCCCATCCCCCTCGAAGTTTCAGAAGAAAGCTGGTCTTTAAGGGTTTAATTTGATAATTCAGGGCTGCTTTCAGTATTTAGGGCATCTGTGTCAAGATACCTAGTTGGGGAGATGGAACAGGAGTTTAATGTGCTGATATTGAGGCGTTTTCTCAGATAAGATGCCTTTGTGTTCTGTTTTCCTTTCCAGTTTTCATTATCTGTTTTCAGACTCCTCTACTTTTTCTCTTGTGCTTCCTTTGGTTTCAAATCACAGAAGACCTATCTCTTTGTGTTCCTAGCTTGTTGTCTTGGTTACAGAGTTCTTTGGCCTGCCTTTCTTTGAGGGGAATATACTGCTTAAAGAAAATTTTTAAAAACAGTGACTGAAGTCCCTTTCTCTAAGGATACTGGGGCATTAAGCAGTGGGTAAAATAGTGATTTACAAACCTGGCTGTATGTTGAAATCACTTTACATATTGATGCTCAGGCCCTTGGCCCAACCAGTTGAGTGGGAATCTTGAGGAGTGGGGCCCAGGAATGGTATTTAAAAAAAAAAAAAAAAGGAAGAAAGAAACTGCCTGGGTGATCTAATGTGCACTCAGGACTTAGAACCACTGAATTTTATAGCAAAGCTAAACAGCTGGGTTCTGGGCTATATAAGCCAGGTGAGGGAAATGGGATCAACTTTTCTATACTTTAGTTTTGTCTGCCTTTACCACCTTCTAGACGGGACCAATAAAGCTTGGGATGTTAAAAAGATGTTACCATTTGCCCCTCCAGCCCCTGGCATTACTAATGCATATAGAAGGGATAGACCTTCCCTTCAAAAAAAAAAGCCAATTGTTCAGCATCTGGGTTCTAACAGTGGCCTGAGTCAGTCTTGGGGATTGAAACAAATCTTTCCAGTTGCTTGAAGAAGGCTTACCTGTGTGGAGATGGGAGCAGTTTCAGTTTCTCTAATGTGGTTTGGACCGAGTTTTCCATGTTTTTGAACCTGTCCCAACTTCTAGCTTCCTCCTTTCTCGTGCCCCTGGTGGTTAGCAGAGTTAGATACGATTTTTTAATTTTGTGTGAATTGCCTTTTCATAGTGCTTTTTCTAACTTAAAAGCAACACATGTTCATGATCCAAACCTGAAAAATTATAAGAATATGACCACATAGTAAATAAAAGTCCCCTAGAAGTCAGTGCCCCGGAGGTGGCCATTGTAAATGTATTTTTCCTTCAGATTTTTACCTCTGCATATCCTAAACATTTTATTTATTTTCTTTTTTTAAATTAAATCATAGCTGTGTACATTAATGCAATTATGGGGTACAATGTGCTTGTTTTATATACAATTTGAAATACCTTCATGAAACTGGCTGACATAGCCTTCACCGCATTTTCTTAGTTATTGTGTTAAGACATTTATATTCTACACTTAGTAGATTTAACATGTACCCTTGTAAAATGCATCATAGGTGTGGTCCCACCAATTACCACCCCCTCCACAATCCTTCCCCCTCCCCCTCCCTTCCTCTCCTCCTTCTCTTTCCCTTTCATCCTGGGCTGTAGTTGGGCTAAACATTTTGTTTTTTATTCTAAAAATGGAATCATTCAACAATGTTTTTACATTTTTTTCTTAGTATCTTGGCCATCTTTCCATGTTACTACATATAGATCAACCTCATTCTTAAGGACCCCTGATTTTTAGGATTTTAATCATACAAGGGCATGTCCCCTTTCCATTCCCTCCAGTATTTCACTTTCCTATGGAAAGGCTTGGATTTTGTTTGCTTGTTTGTTTGGACTTCAGATAGAGCAGATCCATTTTATCTGGTATGCTTATGTTTGATTGGTTGTTGCTTAAAAATTCAAACAGTTGAAAAGGAATAGAATAGCATGATCCCCTCCAACACCCGGTCCCTTCTACTAGTTCTTCTCCTCAGAAACAAACCACCATTATTACCAGTTTCACAGAAATCTTGAGATGTATTGTATGTATAAACAAGGCTTAAATATTTTAACATGACTTTTGATTAGGTAACCAAATCTGTCCATATACCATGGAGACATTTACTTCATGTATTCATTTAGCAATTATCTGATGAGAATTTAATATGTTCCCAGAAGTGTATTAAATTCTGGACCTACAATGAGGACCATCACACAGCCATCCTCCAGGAGCTTATCATCAGCAGGGACAATTGACATTTAAGAAAACCATAGCTACAGATAAATGAGAAATGGTGATGAGTGTTGTGACAGAAAAGAATGGGGTTTATATGCTTCATTTCCAAAATAGCAACGAACTGTACTTTTTCATGTAGAAGTGTGGATAGGAGATCAGCGGGAAGAGATGGAAGCAAAAACTGAACCCCCAACCCTTATTCTTGCCAAAAGCTTTTACCTTCTTTCCCACCAGAATTTTCATCTGACAAAATGACCTGTTGAGAGGTAGGGTGATTCACCAATCAGCTTTATCACTGGATGACAGGGTGCAGTAGAAGACCTTTGTCAGCCAAACTATGAGCTTCTTGCTGGCAGGAACTATGTCTTGCATCTCTGTGCCCGGAACCGCAGGAAGAACAAACTGATACAGGTAGCGGGCAATAGGTGCTTTTATTACATTCTCATTTTATACCTTAGCAACACTGCAAGTGGTAGGTAGTCTTATGTCTGTTTTCAAGGAAAAACTTTTTCTTTAAAAAGAGAAAACTGCGACTTAAAGAGGTATGAAAAAAAAAAGATCCCTTCTGAGATGCAGGAGGAGAAAGGGGGGAAAGGGAAGGAGAGAAGGGGGAGGGGGAGGAGGGAGGGAGATTGGTGTGCTCCCACCTAGTAGGCACAATGTAAGGGTATATGGCACACCTCCTGGGTGTGAGACACAGCTACAACAGGGATTTTACCTAACAAATGCAAATATTGCAACCTAATTGTACCCTCACAGTAATCTGAAAAAAGTCACTTCTTTATTTCTTTTTCTTTTTTTTTTTTTTTTTTTTTTTTTTTGAGACAGAATCTCACTTTGACGTCCTTGGTAGAGTGCTCTGGCGTCATAGCTCACAGCAACCTCAAATTCTTGAGCTCAAGTGATCCTCTTGCCTCAGCCTCCCGAGTAGCTGGGACTACATGTGCCTGCCACAATGCCTGGCTATTTGTTTTTAGAGATGGGGTGTCGCTCTAGCTCATACTGGTCTTGAACTCCTGAGCTCAAGCAATCCACCTGCCGTGGCCTCCCAAAGTGCTAGGATTACAGGCGTGAGCCACCGTGCCTGACGAAAAGTCCCTTCTTTAAAAGTAAGCCTTGCCCTCTAAAAAATAACCAAACTTTGACCATAGTCATGTAATTCTTTTGTGCAGAGTTCTGCAAACGTTGTCTGGCCCGCATGACTATGACCCTCACACAGTTGATCTTTCTTCAGGAAACTGAATACCATCCATCCCTCCCATGTATTGGCAGAGGCTGTGTTATTCCAGAGTTTTCTTGAAGAGTTTTAAGGCAACCAAATGATCTTGCTCTAAATATTTTTCTGGGATTGAGGTCAAGGCAGCAGCATGATCCTCTCTTAAGTAGGTCAAAAGAGAACTCCTGTGGCTCCCTGCAGGGTCAAGTCTCTTTTTACTCACACTGCATCCCCTTCTCTTCAAGCTTGTGTCCTAGGCTGAGGTCAGGCCAGGGAGCAGAGGCAGATTTCATGTGTCCTGTGGGACTTTTATGTGTATTACACTATTAGGTACTATGTACAGTGGGGGCAGAGGGAATTCTACAGGAGACAAATTATCTTACAGTGGAAAAAAAGATATTATTGGCTATAAACATGACCTCTGGAATCAGAGAATCAGACAGTTCTGGGTTCCACGACTGACTCTTTCACGTAACTGACTAGTTCTGTGACCTTAGACCAGTGTCTTTCAACCTTTTTTTTTTTTTTTATCTCCAAGCACATTTGAACCTATAGTTAAACTTCCATGGCACGCTTCAGTTATTTTGATTAAAAAAAAAAAAGAGTAAGAAAAGAATCTACTTACTGTCTATTGAACGTCTTTCAAAAGTAATTCAATTAATGATTTTTAAAAATTTTTGCAGCACACCTAAGATTCTTTCATGGAGCATAGGTTGAAAATCACCACCTTAGACAATTTATATAATCTTTCTGTAGTTCAGTTTCTTTATATGCAAATGGAGGGGGCAGTAATATGACTTATGTAATAAATAGGATTGCAATGAGGAACATGAACTGATATGTGGAAGATGTTGACTGTAGTGGCAGGCACACAGTGAGCATTCAGTAAGGAATAGTTGCTGCCGTTATTATTACTATTATCATCATCAATAGTATGAAACTAATCAAGTGATTAGTGTATAGTACTAATAAGTACCAATAGTGTTCAGAAAAGGAATGGTTAGTTTGGGTGGGTCATTAAGGAAATCTCTGGAGAAGGTAGAAGTGTAAAGAAATATGCCAGGTAGAGCAAATGTGAAAGTGGGAGGCTGAACCGAATTGGAGTAGGTATAAAAAGAAGGAACAAACTCAATATCAATAACAATTTTCCTCTTACATGTTCCTATTTTCTAATTCTATGCAAATACTCCCTTTTGTGCTACGCTATTCTCTTGAATTTCTTTGTAATCTTTTTGATAAGATGCAGAAATTGCTTACTTTTCAACAGCCATATAGTTACAGTGATTCTCTACTAGGGATATTTCCATGCTGGGCCGCCACGAATGGCTATGCACTGCACAACCCTAGGAAAAGGTGCCATTCACATAGACTATAATTGAATGGCGCCACTAGGGTTGTGCCGTGCACAACCTGCACAACTATACTCGGCGGCCCTGGCATAATGTAATGTCAATGCTTTCTTCATCCAGGGCAAGGTTTTGGGAGAAGTAGAAAATACCAGTTTGGGACCATTCTCAGGCACTTAGTAAGGAAGCTGAAACAGTGAGCTGCTGCTATGACCAGGAAAGGGAAAAAAAAAGTACAGTTGTGGTTTTCAGAGGATTATCCCCTGGCAGTGATACTCATCATATGGGAACACCACTTACCTTCATTCTCCAGTAAATTAGTTTTTGAGAGCCTACTATGTGAGGGTTGAAGAATAGGGAAGGGTTTGCATAGGAGGAAACATTTGAATTGGACCTTGTAAGAGAAACAGAATGTAAACATGTGAAGATGAATTAGGAGGAGAGAATTTTAGGGGTAAAATAACAAGAGGAAAGACAAGGATATAGCAAGGGACCTATGGGTAATGGTGAATAATTTCATCTTGGTTGGATCAAAAAGCATTGGGAAAGGGAGTAGTGAGCAATTATGCTGATAGGGGAGGGGGTCACATGATGATGTAGGAAGGAAGGGACTTGAAGGCCAAATTAAGGAGTTGGGACCTTATTCACCAAGATAAGGACCTATCCAAAGACTGTGTATATAATTGAGATATAATTCACATAACATAAAACTCATTCATTTAAACTGTGCAATTGAATTGTTTTTAGTATATTCACATATATTTGCAGCCATCGTCACAGTCAATTTTAGAACACTTTCATCACCCTTCCCCCCAACTAAACTACACCATTTAGCCATTAACCCTCCCACCTCCCAGCCCTAAGCAATGGCTAATCTACTTTCTGGGCCAGGCACGGTGGCTCACATCTGTAATCCTTGCACTCTGGGAGGCCGAGGTGAGTGGATTTCTTGAGCTCAGGAGTTTTGAGATCAGCCTGAAAAAGAGCGAGACCCTATTTCTACTAAAAATAAAAAATAAAATTAGCCGGAAGTAGTGGGCACCTCTTATACCAGTTAGGCAAGAGGATAGCTTAAGGCCAAAAGTTTGAGGTTGCTGTGAGCTATGAAGCCATGGCACCCTACTGAGGCTGACAAAATGAGACTGTGTCTCAAAAAACAAAACAATCTATTTTCTGTTTCTACAGAATAGCGTATTCCTGATCTTTCACATAAATGAAGTTGTTAGCTGAGTATGGTGGCTTATGCCTGTAATCCTAACTCTGGGAAGCCGAGGCAGGAAGATCACTTGAGCTCAGAAGTTTTAAGACCAGCTTGAACAAGAGTGAGACCCTATCTCTACTAAAAATAGAAAAATTAAGGCAGCGCTCGTGGCTCAAAGGAGTAGGGCACCTGCCCCATATGCCGGAGATGGTCAAACCCAGCCCCAGACCGAAAAAAAAAAAAAAAAAGAAAGAAAAATTAGCTGGACATGGTGGAGGGTGCCTGTAATCCAAGCTACTTTGGAGGCTGAGGGAGGAGGATCTCCTGAACCCCATGAGTTTGAAGTTGCTGTGAACTAGGCTGATGCTACCGCACTATAGCATGGGCAACAGAGTGAGACTCTGTCTCAAAACAAAAATGGAGTTGTTATAACATATGATCCTTTTTGATGGGCTTCTTTCACTTAGTATAATGTTCTTAAGGTTCATCTGTGTGGTAGCATGTATCAGTACTTTACTTTTTCATGCTAACTAATATTCCATTGTATGGATTTACCACATTTTGTATGTCTGTTTGTCTGCTGATGAATATTTGGGTCGTTTCTACCTTTAGGCTGTTATGAATAATGCTCCTGTGAACATCTGTATAGATTTTGGGAGGACATATATTTTTATTTCCTTTGAGTATAAGGGTAGAATTAGTGAGTTATATGATAACTCTATGGGTAACGACTTGAGGAACTTCCAGACGGTTTTCCAAAGTTGCAGCACCACTTTATAACCCCACCAATAGTGTATAAGGGCTTCTCCACATCCCTGTGAAAATTAGTTTTTGTCCCATGGTGACTAATGATGTTGAGTATCTTTTCATGTGCATATTGGCCATTTGTATGTTTTCTTTGGAGAAATGTCTATTCAGGGTCTTTTTTTTTGAGATAGAGCCTCAAGCTGTCACCCTGGGTAGAGTGCTGTGGCATCACAGCTCACAGTAATCTCCAACTTCTGGGCTCAAGCAAGTCTCCTGCCTCCCCCTCCCAAGTAGCTGGGACAACAGGCACCCGCCACAACGCCCGGCCATTTTCTGGTTGCAGCCGTCATTCTTGTTTGGCGGGCCCAGGCTGGATTCAAACCCACCAGCTCAGGTGTACGTGGCTGGCGCCTTAGCCCGTTGAGCCACAGGCGCCGAGCCTATTCAGGGTCTTTTTATTGTTGAGTTTTGAGAGCTATTTATTCAGGATACTATTACCAGGTGTATGATTTGCAATTTTTTTTCTTCTATTATTTGGGTTGTCTTTTTCACTTTTTGTAATAATGTCTTTTGAAGCACAAAATATTTTAATTCTGGTGAAGTCCAATTATCTGTTTTTTTCTTTTGTTGTTCATGCTTTTGGCAACACATCCTAGAATCCACTGCCATGTTCTGTGTCATAAAATTTTTCCATGTTTTCTTTCAACAGTTTTTTAGTTTTTGCTCTTACATTTGGGTCTTTGATTGTGAGTGAATTTTTGTATGGGTTGTGAGCCAGGAGGTTAACTTTATTCTTTTGCACGTGGATCACCAGTTGTCCAGCAGCATTTGTTGAAGAGACTGTTCTTTCCAGTGTTGATTGGTCTCGGTGCCCTTGTTGAAAGTCAGTTGTAGGGGTTGATTTCTGGACTCTCAGTTCTATTCCATTGGTCTCTGGGTCTCTCCGTATGCCAGTACTGCACTGTTTTTGTAACTGTTGCTTTAGTAAGTTTTACAGTAAGTTTTGAAATCAGGTAGTATGAGTCTTCCTACTTGTTCTTCTTTTCAAGTTGTTTTGGTTATTTGGGGCCCCTTGCATTCCTGTATTAATTTTAGAGTAAGCTCACCAGTTTCTACAAACGTTCAGCAGGGATTCTAAGTATAACATGATCAGAGTGTTATTTTAAGAATAGAAACCTGGCCAGGCATGGAGGCTCATGCCTGTAGTCCCAGCACTTTGGGAGACTTAGGTGGGAGGATCATTGAGCCGAGGAGTTTGCAGCTACCCTGACCAACATAGCGAGACCCCATCTCTACAAAAAAATTAAAAAAAAATCAGCAGGGTGTAGCGGCACACACCTGTAGTCCCAGCTACACAGGCGGCTGAGGCAGGAGGATTGTTTGAGCCCAGGGGTTGGAGGTTGCAGTGAGCTTTGATGCTGCTGCTGCACCCTAGCCTGAGCTGCAAAGTGAGGCCCTGTCTTCAAAAAAGTAAAAAGGAAAAGAATAGTAACCTAACAATACTGCATGTATTAGTGTGAAGGAGGAGAGACATTGGATACCTGGAGATCAAATAGGAAACTGCTGTCGTAGTTTAAGAAAATGGTAGGGACTGAGCTAGGAAAAGATAGTGAGGATGGATTTGAGATATATAGGCAGTCCCCAGATTATGAACGAGACAGACTCTGTAGGTTTCTTCTTAAGTTGAATTTGTATATAAGTTGGAACAGGTACATTTACCTGTTACTTGTGATAGCCCCCGGTCATAAGTGTGAGCGATTCGTCAGCCAGATGTTTGTACCTTGGGGACTGAATGTAATGGCCTTTGTTTGTAGGTGGGAGTTGTATGTAAGTCGGATATTTGTAACTGGGACATTGCCTGGATTGAAAAAGTTGAAATAACAAGATGACAGGACGTTGGCTGGGTGCCTGTACTCAAGTGGTTAGAGTGCCGGCCCCATGTACTGGGGCTGGTGAGTTCAAGCCTGGCGTGAGCCTGTTAAATTAAAAAACAAACAAACAAACAAAAACATGATTTGGGGACTGACTACCTGTGGGGTCTGACATCAAGGATAATTCTGAGGTTCGAAGATAGGCTAATGGATTCAGATTGTGGTACCTTTTTTAACTTTGTATTTTGAAATGTACAAAGAATTGCAAAGATTACTCCCGTATGCTCTTCCTCCAGCTTCTCCTAATGTTAACTAACATCTTGCAAAACTATGATAAAAATCACTAAAAGTGAGAAATTAGCATTCGTACAACGCTATGTGAACTTAACTACAGATTTATTTAGATCTCACCAGTTTTTTTCCACAAATATCCTTTTCCTGTTGCAGGATCTAATTCAGGATCCCTAATTACATTTCGTTGTCATGTCTCCTTAGTCACCTCCAGTCTGTGATAGTTCCTCAGTGTTTGTGTTCCGCAACTTTGACAGTTTTGATGAGTATTGGTTAGTTCCTTTGTAGAATGCCCCTACTTTGGGTTTATCTGTTGTTTTCTCATGGTTTGATTGAGATTATACAATTTCAGTATCCAATAATGATGATGCTATCAATCGCTCCTACTTATTTTGTTCCTTACAATGTGCCAGGCACTTAAACTAAGTGCTTTCAATATTTGATCCTCACAGTTACCCTATGAGATAGTGTTACTGTGATCCCCATTCACCAGGTGAAGAAAGTGAATTTAGGGGATTAAGTTTTCTCACCATGATGGCAGATGGACATAGGAAGCCAGGTAATATATCAGAATGTTCTGATGCAAGCATGGAATAAGAACACACGAAGTTAGATACATTGAATTTTTTTAAATTTCAGGTTAATATGGGGGTACAAATAATTAAATTCCATAATTTGCATTTGTAAGATTAAAGTTCAATTAGAAGCTGTGTCCTATACCCTATGCCATATACCCATGCAATCTCCCCCTTGGGTAGGAATTTACCTAGCCCCTCTACTCTCCCACTTGAATTTCATTGTGTTTTTCTCTTATGTCAGCATGTAGATGTCGATCTACTAGTTCCAGTTTAGTACTGGGTACATGTGGTGTTTGCTTTTCCATTCCTTTGATACAACTTAGGAGAATGATCTTTAATTCCATCCAAATTGTTGCAACAGATACATAATTTCCACCTTTTCTGGCCAAATAATATTCCACGGTATACATATACACCACACTTCATTAATCCATTCATATACTCAAGGGCATTTGGGTTGTTTCCACATCTTGGTGATTGTGAATTGTTCTGCTGTAAATATTTGAGTGTAGGTATCTTTGTGATAGAATGGCTTTTTTTCCCCCTTAGGATAAATACGTAGTAATGGGATCACAGGTCTTCTTTTAGTTCTTTGAGGAATCTCCATATTGCTTTCCATAGAAGTTGTGCAAGTTAGTGATCCCACCAACAGTGTCTCCACATCTACACTAGCATCTGTTGCTTTGGGACTTTATAATGTGAGTATAACGTGAGCTATTCTCTCTGGGGTTAGGTAATGTCTCAGTGTGGTTTTGATTTGCATTTCTCTGATGATTAGAGATGATGAGCATTTTTTCATGTGTTTGTTGACTGTTAGTTTATCTTTGTAGGAAAAGTTCCTACTCGTATCTCTTGCCCAATTTTTTTTTTTTTTTTTTTGAGACAGAGTCTCAAGCTGTTGCCCTCGGTAGAGTGCCCTGACATCATAGCTCACAGCAACCTCAAACTCTTGGGCTTAAGCGATTCTCTTGCCTCAGCCTGCCATGTAGCTGGGACTGCAGGAGCCTGCAACAACACCCGGCTATTTTTCTTTTTGTTGTTGGCAGTTGTCGTTGTTGTTGTTTTTTGGCTGGCCAGGGCTGGGTTTGAACTCACCAGCATAGGTGTATGTGGCTGGCACCCTACTCACTGAGCTATGGACACTGCCTATCTTGCCCCATTTTTAATGGGGTTGTTTGATTTTTTCTTCTCTCTCCTTTTTTAAATTTCAGATTAATATTAAGGTACAAATGTTTAGGTTACGTTGTTTTTGTTTCTAAGGGAAAGTTCAAGTTGTGGTCAAGCCCTTCACCCAGGGGTGGGCTGAATACCCTTACATTGTGCACATTAGGTGATTTTTTCAATCATGATTTTTTCTCATTGATTTGCTTGAGTGCTTTGTAGATTCTGATTATTAGTCTGTTGTCAGATGCAGAGCATGCAAATATCTTTTCCCATTCTATAGATCATCTTTTTACTTTGTTGATTGTGTCATTAGCTATGCAGAAGCTCTTTAGCTTGATCAAGTCCCATTTATTTTTGTTGTTGCTGTGATTGCCAGTGGGGTCTTCTTCATAAAACTTTTCCCTAGGCTGATAAGATTAAGAGTGTTTCCTACCCTTTCTTTTAAGGTTTTTGTAGTTTTGTGTCTTAGATTCAAATATTTTATCCATCATGAGTTAATTTTTTTTTTGCAGTTTTTGGCCAGGGCTGGGTTTGAACCCACCATCTCTGGCATATGGGGCCAGCACTCTACTCCTTTGAGCCACAGGTGCTGCTCCATTGTGAGTTAATTTTTATAAGTGGTGAGAGGTACAGGTCCAGTGTCAGTCTTTTTCACATGTGGCTAAGCAGTTTCTCCCAGCACCATTTATTGAATAGGGATTCTTTTCCCCAGTGTATGCTTTCATTTTTGTTAAAGATCAGATGACATTATGAGGCTGGTTTCATCTCTAGATTCTCTGTTCTGTTCCATAGATCTATGTCTCTATTTTTATGCCAATACCATGCTGTTCTAATCACTATAGACTTATAGTATATCCTCAAGTGTGGTAAGGTAATGCCTCCAGATTTGTTTTTATTTTGTAGAGTTGTGTTGGCTATTCTATTTTTTTTTTTTTCTGATTCTATACAAATCATAGAACCATCTTTTTCAAGATCTGCAAAGTATGATGTTGGTGATTTAATGGGAAATGTACTGAATCTGTAGACAGCTTTGGATAATATAAATGTTTTAACAATGTCAAGTCTTCTGAGCCGGGAACGTGATATGTTCTTCTATCAGTTAATCTTTCGTCATTTCTTTTCTCAGTGTTTTGTTGTTTTCTCTGTAGGGAAAACTGTAGATCCTTCATATTCTTTGTTAATTATATTCCAAAGTATTTCATTTTCTTTGGTGCTACTGTGAGGAGAATTGTGTCTTTGATTTGATTCTCAGCTTGACTGTTGTTGGTGTATATGAAGGCCCCTGATTTATATACATTAATTTTTATATCCTGAGACACTGCTGTATTTCTTTATCAATTCCAAGAGTCTTTTTTGGTTGAGTCTTTGAGGTTTTCTAGGTGTAAGGTCATGTCATCTGCAAAGAGCAGTAGTTTGATTTCCTCTGTCCCCATTTGTATCCTCTTGATATTATTCTTCTCCTGTCCTCGCTTTGGCTAGGGCTTCCAGCACTATGTTGAATAGTAGCGATGATAGAGGACATCCTTATTTGATTCCTGTTCTAACTGGAATCACTTTCAGTTTTTCTCTGATCCATATGATGTTAGCTGTAGGTTTGTCATAGATGGCTTCTATCAATTTTAGGAATGTCCCACCTATGCCAGATAAATTGAAAATTTAATAAGAGCTGTTGCTGATGTGGCTCATAGTAGGGATAGATTTTCTATTGAAATCAGAATAATTATAGCTGTTATGTGTTGAGCACTAGCTGTATGCTAGGCATTGTGCCTGTTGCCTTGCTTGCTTTATATCATTCAGTCCTCTTCCAAAATCTTGTGAGACACAGGTACTATTTTTAATCCCTGTTTTACAGATGAAAATTTCTCTAATCTCTCACCCAAGGTCATACACAGTCCTGAGTGACTGAGCCAGCATGTGGATTTCAAGTCTGTCTTGACTCTAAAGCTGGTATTCTTAGCCACTTAGAAATGCTACTTATTCTGCTTCCATTCTTTTAATAGGGTTGAATTTGCCTTTGGGACCAAAAAACAAGGTATTTATGAGTTTGGGTGTGGACACAACCAACTTACGCATTTGCAACTCTCCTTATGCCTCAATGGTGGCCAACCCCATTCTTTCTTCAGTTGTAATTCGAACAGGTTACAATCTGGTCTTTCAAGTTTGGGGTTTTAAAGGCTAACAGGGTAGTAGGCATTCTCATATCCCTTTTATTTAAATTGAGGGAAGTGTCTTTGTAATCTCCTTATACTGACAAAAATGGTACATACTCAGAAGGAAGTAAACTGAGAAAGATAATGAGAAGACTGAGCATGGGCCTTTAACTGTGGAGTATTGGGAAGGTTTCCTCCAGAAAATGATGTGTAATTGTGTATTTTAAGAGTAAATAAGAGTTATCCAAGAGGAAAAGCTAGAAAGTCATTCTGGAATAACGAGTAGACTTAGTAATGGCACAACTTACTGATGTTGGAGATTTATTAAACTTTAAAAAGAAAATTATGAGAATATTAAGAAAGCAATAAGTGGCTCTATAATCCCAGGGTTGTAAAAGATTTTCAAAGCATGCTATCCAGACCAAAGCCATAAATGAAATGACAAATACATCTGATTACATAGTTTTAAAAAGCTTCCATGTATCAAAAAACTACCATAAGTGGAGCTGTGACAATAATAACCAGGGAAAAATATTTGCAATAAATATTAAACAGTCTGTATTAAAAGTCATTAATACATAAATAGCCCTTTATAGCTCAATAAAAATGAATACACCAGTTAAAAAATAGCGTAGTGCACAGATGGTCACATACCAAAAGAAGAAATACAGCTGGCCAATAAACCTGTTAGAAAATAGTGTAATATTTTTGATAATCTGAGACATCCGAATGAAAATGATAAATTATGGGTATTTGTTTTGCCTTTTAAACAAATGATAATTACCAAATGTTAATTACCTATTGGCCAGGTTGCAGCAGACAACACATTCTCATATGTTGCTATAAGGAGTATCAATTCAAATACCTTTCTGGAGGGCAGTTTAGTATTGTGGATCAAAAGCCTTCTAACTTAGACTTTTTGCATTTAGTTAAAAAGTATTAATCCAGTCCTTTCTTCTTATTTAACTTTGATATTTTATTTTATTATTCTTTTTCACTAACATGACCAGATATACACAGCTCAATAAATTTTTTTTTTATTGTTTGCATTAAAAAAAAAAAAAGGTTATGTGATCCTTTGGAAAATGTCCAGGAATGTGGACTAAGGAAATAGTAAAGGAACTGAAACTATTGATGTAACTTACATGTGCAACAGGAGGATATTGGTTGAGTAAATATCAAATATTGGTTGTTACGTACGTATACAATTGAATACATTGACGCTATTAGAAAATGAGGTGGTAGAAGCATATTGATTGACCTGAAGTATGATCAGGAGACAGTTTTGCATAATGCATGAAGCTGCCGTGCTGGAGAGAGAGGCCAGTATGGAGGAAAGAAGGCCTTGTCTGTTATGCTAAGGAACTTAAGCTTTTTCTGTAAGTAACAGCAAGCTCAGGAAGGATTTAAAATGGTAGATGAGAGGGGCATTTTAGGTAGATCCCTCTACTGGAAGAGTTCCTGAAGTGGGAGACTAGTGAAGAGGTTATTGCAGTGGTTCTAAGGTGATGAAGGCCCTAGAGTATGAGCATTAATGGAAAGAGTCACAGGACAGACTTTGGGCAGCCCAATGAGTTAATCTTCCCTGTAGTGGGAAATGGTCATATGCACTTGGCCTCAGGAATCCCCAGGTAGGTGTCTGCCATCATAGGAGGTGGAGCAAAGAGAACTGGGACATGAAGGACTGCACTTGGGGAGCCCTCAAGTATGCTAGGCCAAACACCATTCCCATTCTCTGTTTCCCTCCTTTATGATGGTCTGTGGTGACTGGCACCCCTCTTCCCAGTTACAGTTCTTACAGGACTCACACTTCCTCCTGTGAACAAAAGCTGTTATCCTTCGGTGCTGTGAAACTGTGGTTTGTTGACTCTGAGGTTGAGGTGGTGCAAAAGTGAATGGGAGGCTGAGCAATTATGGCAGTGAATGTGGGACTGATATAATTGTCAGGATAGGAATGGGAAGCAGAACAAGTGATGGCTGAGAGGTTGGATAGGAAAGGTGGGAACCTGGAGCCAGAGCAGTTTGGAGGTAGAATGTTAACTGGAACAACCGCTGGTGCCTACATTGGGTCCTGAGGAAGGAGCCAGATTTACAAGTTTGGGGATAGGAGAACCTTATAGTGGTATAAAGATTTTTCTTGGGGAAGTTGAGAATGTGGTTTCAAGTATAACCTGTGAATTTTCCTGGGTGGGGGGGACAGTCAAAAAGACCTCAGTTTTAAGGCCGTGCATGGCAGCTAAAGCCTGTAATCCTAGCACTCTGGGAGGCCGAGGTGGGTGGATTGCCTGAGCTCAGGAGTTCTAGACCAGCCTGAGCCAGAGCAAGAACCTGTCTCTAAAAATAGCTGGGCATTGTGGCAGGCACCTGTAGTCCCAGCTACTTGGGGGGCTGAGGCAAGAGAATCACTTGAGTCCAAGAGTTGGAGGTTACTGTAAGCTATGATGCCTCAGTAATCTACTGAGGGTGACAAACTGAGACTCTGTCTCAAAAAAAAAGGACCTCAATTTTATAAGGATTCAAGGATTGCAAGGGCCCGCGAGACCTAAGAATAAGGCAACTTAGACCTGAAACAAACCTGTTTTGGGGGAATGCTGGAGTCACTCTGAAACTCATCTGTAGAACCACAATTTGCTGCCCTGTTAGATTTGTGCTTCGAGGTACTTCATTGTAGACAGTAGATCTTATGAGCTGACTGGTGGCATAGGTATGGGGCCATTGGGGTGACTCCCTGTGTGCCAGGTGATCAAGGGGCAGGGCTAGAATCTAAGGAGAAGAAGTCCCCACAAGGCCTGATTTGTGTCAAGTGTGTGGTGGAAAGCATACTGAATTGGCAGTTAGGGGACCTGGGTTGTTGTCAGAAAGCTTGTTAGAACCATTTCCCCACAGTTTCTTCATCTCAAAAATGGGATTTGGGCTGAACGCGGTGGCTCACGCCTGTAATCCTAGTGCTCTGGGAGGTCAAGGCAGGTGGATTGCTTGAGCTCATGAGTTTGAGACCAGCCTTAGCCAGAGCGAGACCCTGTTTCTAAAAATAACCAGGCATTGTGGCAGGTACCTATAGTTCGAGCTACTTGGAAGGCTGAGGCAAGAGAATCACTTAAGCCTAAGAGTGTGAGGTTGCTATGAGCTGTGACGCCACAGTTCTCTACAGAGAGTGACAAAGTGAGACTCTGTCTCCAAAAAAAAAGGGATTTAACCGCATGGCCCTGCCTGTCTCGCAGGCAATGGGAAAGTGGAAGTGCTCTGTAGCGCCCTCTCTGTATGCTACCTGTTCATGCTCTTTGCTTCAGGTGCTGAGCTGGGCAGATTTCAGCATGAATGCAAAGTGCCAGCTTGGTGCTGGGATATGCTCAGATATATTCTTATCTTCCCACTGTCCTTGTTTGCACTTCACAGTGTCCTCTCTTCCCACTATTTGCAGCCAACGGGATGGTTTAGCTTTCTGTCTGCTAGTCTGAACACATGCTACAAAAATTTGGAAGTGGTTAGAAGCCAACCCATGACAAAAGCAGGCATGGTTTCAGGTCAAGGCTGGGCCCTCTTGGGCCTTGGAATTAAAATGTTGTTTTCACATGGCTCTGTTGGCTCATGCTGATTATGAATGTAACTCTAGCATGATAAAGAGAAGATTCAGTGTCATAAATCTTTGAAGTTGCTAAAGGAGGACATGAATTTACTAGAAATGGAATGTGATGAGCTTGGGGTCCTTTTTCAAATCTGCTGATCTGATATGTGTATCTGATTTAAAGATTGCTTGGAAAAGACATCCTCTATCTGGGTGATAAGAATAGACAGACAAGATGAGAAAGGCCTAAGTGCTGATTAGAATGACCTGGCCATGTGAAAGTAACTGTTGGAAAACTCATGTAGAGTCAAGACTAGATTAGCTGTCTCAAAAGAAGTTAGATCCGTGATGGCTGGAGGATAACAGGACAAACAGTTGGGTTGGGACTGGAGGCTTGTTTCCTTTGGTAGGTTCCTGGGCTTCTGGCATAAGGAAATGGTGGATAAGAACCAGTCAACTGTAGTTATAAAGGCAACTTGACCCTAAGAATCTGCTCATCTTCTCTTGGCTGTGGATTTAGAAAAAAGTTAAGAGTCAACCGTAGCACCCAGAGTCACATTTTTACTTCAGTGTTTAGCATGTTGGAAGTGTCTTAGGTATTCCTAAAGCTCAAGAAGGCTGCTGGCATGACACTCTGGTGACTCCAGAAGTACTGAGGACTTTTCCAACGTGGTTGGGGCCCCTGTCTCCTCTCTGTGTACTGTAGCTTCTGAGTGTACTCTTTTATGGGCCTGACGCTGGGTAACTATATGCAGCCTCCAACTTGGTCCCTGGCCTAAGGTGAGTAACTATATTGCTGGATCAGGGATAAAGAATACCAGCTTTGTTTGTGTTTTCTTCTTGGACTGTTCCTGAGGGGTAGGGTGGGAAGTGGGGATATATTGATGTGTGGATAATTGAAATTCCAAGTCTACAATCCTTATACAAAACCATCAGGGCCATATATATTTCAGAAACCAGAATGTATTTTGGTTTTTTTTTTTTTTTTTTAAGACCTTTATTAACAGGTGCTTGCAGTTTGTTGACTTTTTAGAAAAAACCAAGTTGTAAACTTTTATTACAAATTAAAAATGAAGTTCTTAAAAATCTCAGCTTGACCGGATATGAAACAATTTAAAAACCTTTAAAGGCGTATTGAGAAAAACCAGGCTTTTTTTTAAAAAAACGTTTGTTATTACCAAAAAGAAACCGGAATGTTTTTGATTTTAAAAAGACAATACAGCACGTGTAGAATATTTTACATTTATTCCCAGTGGGGTTGGGAGCAGTACCCCACAATCAAATACATTACTACTTTTATGGAAAACATGAGTATTCACCTTAAGTGGAATCAATGAAGTCTATAAATAGCCTTCCCTCAGTTCATGTCATATTTTGCTGTCTCAGTAGCTTTGAAAAAGGACCAACTTTCAGTTCTTAGAGCTTTTTAGAATCAAGGATTGCCGATTAAGGATTGTGGACCTGTAATTATCTTTGGCTTTGTACTGTTAATCAGCTTGGTCACAGGAGAAAAGGCATGGTATCCATGCCTGTTTCCTCGGAGAGGCTATTTGGTGAGGTATCATGCAGGTGATGGACTCCTGACCATGTTCTTTTAAAGACCCTTCTCTTTCTATGCTTTCTCTTCCTCTTGGCAGGGATTCGAGCAGGTATCTTTCCTTATGGTGATTTTTCTTATGATATTCTTTTCTTCCCAATGTGGACTCTGAGAGAACTGGAGAATATCCAAATGCTAAAAAATATACACATGGCAAGCCAACAAGCTCACAAGGCAGAAAATACATATTAATAAGAGCTTTCAACAAGATAGAGACACATGCCAATGATTGCTAAAGCATACCATTAAGTCACAGTAGGTGAAAGGACTCTAGAAACATGATTTTCATTCTTTTGTCAATCCGTAGTCTTGTATTTTATAGTAGTTCAGCCCAAGATAGAGAATTCAGCATATCAGGCTATCAGGAAGTAGGTGAATCTCCTGAGGCATTTGTTAAACATGCAGATTCCTGGGGTTCCATACTTGTGGAATCAGAATTCTTTTTTTTTTTTTTTTTTTTTTTTTTTAGACAGAGTCTCACTATGTTGCCCTGGGTAGAGTGCCGTGGCATCACAGCAACCTCAAACTCTTGGGCTTAAGTGATTCTCTTGCCTCAGCCTCCCAAGTAGATGGGACTATAGGCACCTGCCACAAGGCCTGGCTGTTTTTCGGGTGCAGTTGTCATTGTTGTTTAGCTGGCCCGGGCTGGGTTCGAACCTACCAGCTTCAGTGCATGTGGCTGGTGCCCTACTCACTGAGCTATGGGTGCCGAGCCTGGAATCAGAATTTTTTTTTAATTAAATCATAGCTGTGTACATTAATGCATTTATGGGGTACAATGTGCTAGTTTTATATATAATTTGAAATACATCAAACTAGTTAACATAGCCTTCACTGCACTTTCGTAATTAGTAGATTTGACATGTACCGAATTGGTCAGAATTCTTAATGGAATGAATGTTTAAGAAGCTGTTCTGGGGGACTAGTTATATTTTTTTGTCTCACTTGATATTTGAGAACCACTGTATGGGTGAAGGTGAAACTGCCACAGCTGTAATGTTTCAGGGGTGGTAACCCAGACCTAGGTCATACCAAGAGAACTGATGTGTTTCTTAGAAGGACAAGGTTCTTTTTTTTGGTTTGACCTGGGAGGAGACTGGAAGGGTAAAAATACCTGGATGTGTCTTGAAACAAAAGAATTGAATGAAAGGGAGGTTTAGAACCTGGGGGTGGCAGTTCAATAGGGTTGCCAGATAAAATAAGGGATGCCCAGTTAAATTCGAATTCTCCATAAACAATGGGTATGTTTTATATAAGTATCGTTCCATGCAACATTTCGGGCATATTTATAGTAAACCATTATTCATTGTTTACCTCGAATTCACATTTAACAGGACATCCTATATTTTTTGTTTCCTAAATTTGGCAACGCTGAGGATTGATAAACCCATCCTCTCTCATGGAAGGCAAACCAGATGGGGTGTGTGTGTGTGTGTGTGTTACATGCTCAGAATCTATTTTTACCTGCCTCAGGTTAAAAGCTTCTGAGACTCACTACTTGTGTAATATTGAAATTGAAGCATTCAAAATGTAAGCCTTGTCACTCTCTTTCTTTGACTCTTTCTCTCTTACACGCGTGAACATACACACACACACACACATTCATGCATGTATAAACACAAACATGTACTTTGGAAAACCACCTGCTTGCCTTTAAAAAATTTTTGTATTCCTTTTCTTGCGTTAGAGTTTTGGCTAGTTTTTGTTTGTTATTGCTAAGGTAACATCTCATTTCACCCAGCATTTCACTTGCTAACTATTCTTCATTCTTTAATTGCAGATCTTTCTCTTGGCCTTTCCTCCATGTCGTGGAGCGATCGTCATCTTCAAGTAAGAGAAAATTGTTTTTGGTTTTATTGCCCTTGCTATTCAGTCTGTGTTCGTCTGAAGCCTCCAAACTTCCCCAATGGATGACAAAAGTCTATGAGGGCCCACTGCCAAGGGGAAATATTGTATGTGGAGATGTGATCGTGTCAAGCCCTGGCAAATCCTTTTTAACAAATCCTTGGGGTGTAGGGGTTGTCTACAAGGCATGTTCCTTTGCAAGGTTGCTGCCTTGCTAAAGTTTCTCTTGAGAACATGCTGGCACCAGCCATCTCTTCTCTCAAGAATTTTGGCTTTGGGATCCTGCTCCTCCACTGAGGATAGGGGTTCTTCACATTGAAGGGCATTGTTCTTGTGTTTTTATGGGTTTTTTTTTCCTAAAGTGCAAATTAAAATGAGAGAAAAATATCACCTTGTTACAAGCCCCGACTTTCATAAAAATAGCAGGCATCCGTTAAAGTATATTGCAGGCAAATCGTGTTTCTTTAAAGGCAAGTTTACTTTAATGAAATTATGAAGAGTCCTTGGACCCCTCATTTTAATGGTGAGTTGTGACCATCTCACTTATCAAACCTTTTATTAGAGTTGCTAATGAGAAGCTAAATCGACTGAATTAATTTCACCTCTTCTCCTCTTCCTCGACCCTCATTTTTGGAGCTGTTCCTCAGGGGTGAAATGGCCCCAAGCTAGAGGGAGGGAGCAAGAAGTAAAGAGCCTAGCAGATTCTTGGATAATTGAGAGTGGTATAAATGGCTTTCTGATTTACTTAAGTCATTAAAGTGTTAGGTAGGGGGAAAGGACCCCATTTGCTGTTTCAAATAGCTCCTTGAAATAGCCACTTAGTCTCCTGCCTTAGGTGAGTAACTTTCTGCTAGATGATGGGTAATGGATCTTGATTTCATATATTTCTTAGTTGGACAGCTTCTAAGGAAAAGGGGTATTTAACCCTGTTTTCCTCCTTTGATTTTCCAAAATGAGCTCAATTATTCACTATAATGTTTTTATAGTAACATTTATTGGTTTTATTTCATTTTTAAATGAAATAAAATCTACAATTCTCATTACAGAAAATACAGAGAAACATAAAGAAGAAAATAAACATCACCCTTAATACCACCACCAAGAAATAGCATTGGTTATTGCTTTTCTTTTTTTAATAAGTAGATCATATTATATATTGAGGTGTTCATTGTATCTTTTCTAAATTTAGTTTAATTTATTGCTTATACATTTATATACATGTATAAATATGATTAATGGGCTTTTTATACATTTTTTTATTTTTCCTTTTTTAATTTGGTTCCTAGCCCTCGCTACCTTTCTACACCATTCTTGTATCTTGTATATTATCAAACCAGTATGTATCTATACATATTTTCTCCATGCATATAGATATTCTGTCTCTCCCTCCCTCCTTCCCTCCTTCTCTCTCTCTCTGAAGCATGCACACATGGGGATTTTGGAATGTTTTGTTGTTCATTGCTTTACAAAAATAGGATCTTATATATACTTCTTGGTTTTTCACTCAACACTGTCTTATAAATCTATATCAAAGTCTATTGGAATAGCTCTTATTCTTTTACTAGGCTGCAAAATATTTCATGGATTCACGACAGTTTGTTTAGCCATTCCTCTGTTAATAAACATTTTCTTTTCAGATTTCTGCCACTGTGATCAGTGCTGAACTAAACATCACTTATATACTGTTGCTTTCAGTTTAGATGGGTGGATAGATAGATATAGGTATATAGATAATATGAATGTTTATATAAAATATATTTATGTTAAGAGATGTTGCCTTATTGATTTACAATATAGGCTATTATTGTCTATTCATGTCATCTGCCCATTTTCCTGTGAGCTATTTATATGTGTCTTAATTTGAAATACATCTTTATATATCTTAGATATCAGCCCTTTGTCTATCATCTGTTACACATATCTTTCCCAAACCCATAGTATTGACTTTCTTGATAGTATGTATTTTCATATACTTTTAAACATTTTTTTATATCCAGATATGACTCTTTTCTTCTATATCCTCTGGATTTCAAGTCTCAGTTAAGATTGGTTTCTTAGCCAGGCATGGTGCCTCATGCTTGTAATCTCAGCACTCTGGGAGGCCAAGGTGGGTGGATTGCTTGAGCTCAGGAGTTTGATACCAGCCTGAGCAAGAACGAGACCCCTTCTCTTAAAAAAATAGCAAGGCGTGTAGTCCCAGATACTCGGGAAGCTGAGGCAAGAGGATCGCTTGACCCCAAGAGTTTGAGGTTGCTGTGAGCTATGATGCCAGGGCACTCTACCCAGGGAGACAAAGTAAGACTGTGTCTGGAAAAAAGAAAGATTGATTTTTTTAAAGGCTGGGTGCAGTGGTTCGCACACCTATAATTCTAGTACTCTGGGATGGTGAGGCAGGACAATCACTTGAGCTCAGGAGTTTGAGACCAGTCTGAGCAAGAGCTAGACCCCATCTCTACTAAAAAGAATAGAAAAATTAGTTGGGTGTTATAGCGGGTGCAGGTTGTACTTGATACTCAGGAGGCGGAGGCAAAAGGATCACTTAAGCCCAGGAGTTTGAGGTCACTGTGAGCTAGGCTGACACTATAGCACTCTAGCCTGGGGAAACAGTGAGACTGTCTTTTTTTGTTGTTGTTGTTGAGACAGAGTCTCACTATGTCAGTCACCCTGGGTAGAGTGTCTTGGCGTGATAGCTCACAGCAACTTCAAGCTCTTGTACTCAAGCAATCCTCTTGCCTCAGCCTCTGAGATACCTGGGACTACAGGTACCCACCACAACATCCAGCTAAGTTTTCTATTTTTAGCAGAGACAGGGTGGTCTCTACTAAAGGCTCTTGCTTAGGCTGATCTTGAACCCCTGAACTCAAACAATCTACCCACCTCGGCCTCCCAGTGTGCTGGGAATATAGGCGTGAGCCACCGTGCCTGGCCAAAAAGATTGGTTTCCTAGAGATGGGTAACCAGTTGTACTAGAATAATAATAATCCCTACTTTTCCCTGTGAACTGAACTACTTTTTTTTTTTTATTGCTATTAAATGTTTTGCATACTAGGATCTTCTTATAGACTCTTTATTTGGTTTCATCTATTTGTCTATTCATGTGCCCAAATCATACTGATTATATTACCTTTAAAAAAATATTTTTCTTGACTATTCTATGACACTTTTTCCTACTCAGAATTTTTTTTTTCTTTTTTTGAGACAGTCTCACTATGTCGCCCTTGGTAGAGTGTCATGGCGTCACAGCTCACAGCAACCTCCAACTCTTGGGCTTAAGCGATTCTCTTGCCTCAGCCTCCCAAGTAGCTGGGACTACAGGTGCCTGCCACAATGCCCGGCTACTTTTTTGTTGCGGTTGTTTAGCTGGCCCAGGCTGGGTTTGAATCAGCACCTTTGGTGTATGTGGCTGGTGCTGTAACCACTATGCTACAGGCACTGAGCCACCTACTCAGAAATTTTAAGATTGCTTTTACTTGCCCTTCTGTCCCAAATCCTATTAGGCATGCAATTAGAATTGCATTAAGTTTATATATCAGTTTTAAATTATATAGCTCCTTTTACCTAAGAAGAGGTATTTCTTCCTACGTGTTCATATTTTGTTTCATGTCTTTTGATTACATTTATCTTGTTCTTCCTATCCACCCTGTACTTTTCTTGATATATTTATGTGTATTCCTCAAGAATTTACAGCTTGAGGCCGAGTACAGTGGCTCATGCCTGTAATCTCAGCACTTTGGGAGACTGAAGTAGGTGGATTACTTGGGCTCAGGAGTTCGAGACCAACCTGAGCAAGAGGGAGATCCTGTCTCTAAAATTAGCCGTGCGTTGTGGTTGGCACAAGTAGTCCCAGCTTCTTGGCAGGCTAAGGCAAGAGAATTGCTTGAGACCAAGAGTTTGAGGTTGCTGTGAGCTGTGACACCATAGCACTCTACTGGGGGCAAGAAAGTGAGACTCGGCTTGGCGCCTGTGGCTCAACGGGCTAAGGCGCCAGCCACGTACACCTGAGCTAGCGGGTTCGAATCCAGCCCGGGCCCGCCAAACAACAATGACGGCTGCAACCAAAAAATGGCTGGGCATTGTGGCTGGCGCCTGTAGTCCCAGCTACTTGGGAGGCGGAGGCAAGAGACTCACTTGAACCCAGGAATTGGAGGTTGCTGTGAGCTGTGATGCCACAGCACTCTATCCAGGGTGACAGCTTGAGGCTCTGTCTCAAAAAAAAAAAAAA
>CAUYRH010001862.1:0-22134 GCA_963574655.1 Perodicticus potto
GTAATCCCAGCTACCTGGGAGGCTGAGGCAAGAGAATCGCTCAAGCCTAAGAGGTGGAGGTTGCTGTGAGCTGTGACTCCACAGCACTCTACGGAGGGCGATAGAGTGAGACTCTGTCTCTACAAAAAAAAAAAAAAAAAAAATAAAGAAAACTGAAAAGAGTGAGGGTATAATACAGGGCAGTGGTGTGGCTGGGTAATCAGGGAGAGCCTCTCTGAGTATAGTCATCTCTGCAGAGACCCAAATGCAGTTGGCTACCCAGAGGGTGGTATCTGGTGGAAGAATGGTTCAAGCAAGGCAAATGAAAAATAGCAAGAACAGATGCAGGCAAGTTTAAGGAATAGAAGTTAAGGAATAGAGTCTTAAAGTCTAAGACTCTAGAAATGGTGATGCATTGTTTAGGTTAAGATTTGTATATGAAATTGTTTCTCAGTAGTATGGGATGTTTGCTTCTTAATAGAAGTGGCTGGGAGGTATGGAGTCTTTCTGGAGCCTTGAGATGTGGCTATGTCTCACTTGCTTTCCACAGTTCTGGTGGCTCAGCTGGCTGGCTCCCTGTGTAGAGAAGCAGGCTCCATTTTAGCAGCAGACTCTATAGGCAGACTGGAGAGGGCTGCCTCCTGCACTCTTCTCAGCCTTAGGGCCCCAGAACCCCCTCCCATGCCACCTAGCCTTCTTCCCACCTCATGAGCCAGGGAACTAGGGATTTGAGAGCACAAGATTCAGCTTCCTTGTTTTCCTGTCAGCTCAGGAGGCAGATAATGAAACAGGAAACAGAACGGAAGAGGAGGGGGTTGGGTAGCAGAGAAAGAAAGGAAAGAGAAATTGCAGGAAAGTAGAGCTTAAGATCTGGACCAAAGTTCTACCTCCACAATGTGAGAGTCTGAGCTTTTAGAAAACATTCCAACTTGTCACAAGAGATCCCTGGCCTTTTACGAATAGATTTTTGAAGGAATCCAGCACGGACAGAGAGAACCCTAGAATACCTTTTTGCCCTGTGAATTTACAGAGCAATGACAGTTCATTCTCAGTTTGTTTTTGTAGAGCGCTGCTTGGAACTGTGGACTTTCAGATTCAAGTCACAATGTCAGGCCCCAGTCACAAGTGTGCCCTGAGGCTTTTTTCACTTACAGGCCTCTGGCCTGAGAACAAGTGGGAGTCACTGAAAATCCTGGGGGAATTCTAAATTCCGGTTTTTTCCCCCTTCTCCAACACACAACGACCAAATGCGATTTGTACATTATCTACTTCACACATAACACATACAAATATCTGAGGACACTTTAGGTCTCAGGGTGTGAAATGTGTTATAAAGAATGAAAAGACAACAGTTCCAGGCGCCCACAGAACTGATGCAGGCTCGTCTACTTTGCCTGGAGAGGTAGCAACCACCTCTTTGTTTCCACCCACATTAGTAGCTGTTGCAGAAGATAAACCCCTTCCTCAGCCAGGGCTGCGCCAGAGGCCAACCCAGACCCCAGCTTCGTTTGCAGGGCAGATAACTGAAACCACAGAAGGCTTCGGAATCCTGAGAAACGAGAATCCACCAACGGAGAAGGATTTATTATCTGTTTCCTCCTTTAAGGTGCAAAGTTCTAACAGTTTCCGTTACAGGGGTACCAACTGGTCGCTGCCCCTAATAGACGGTTTTGTTGAGTTAGCTTCTTTCTTCTTCTTTTTTGGCCCCATTTCCTGTAAGAAACTGCTTGAGTGAGGGTGAAAGGAGTCCTGGGGGGTGTTCTGAGGTTTTCCTCACCCTCCTCATTAGCCACTGAGGTGGGGTTGAGGACTGAAGTAGGACAGAAGGTCCCTCGTCGCCAGGGGAGGGGAAAATCAGGGGGATCCCCTACTTTCTTCACACCCAGGACACAGGGTGCCACTGCTGGCCACAGAAACCCCAAGGCGGCTTTCCTTTGAGTACTCAAAGCACATCCATTGTATGCCAGGCCCAGTGCTAAGCTTGTTGCCTGACAGCAGGGAAGGCGCGGCTCTGGCCTCGGCGAAGAGGCCGCGCGCGGGTCAGCTCCCAACCGACAGCGCCTTGACCCACATCGGAACTCAGTGAACGTCGGAGGGATGGAACCAAGGCAAGAGCAGCGACTCTGAGACAGCTGCCCCGGCGCACTAACAGAAGGAGAGGGGAAGGGGGCGAGGGTTGGAGGAGGGTGAAGTGCGAAAGAAAACTCTTCAGGTGTCAGCAAAGTGGGAAGATACTACGTCGCCGAGGCGCGGAACCACGGTCCCCTCCCCCCGCACGCCCGGGGCCAACATGGCCGCGGCAAACGGAGGCGGGGCGGCTCTGGGTCCGGGTGGGGGCGGGGCGGGGCCACCGTCGGCGGAGAGAGCACGCAGGCGCGGCCGGCCGCGCGGGCCCCGGATGGAGGAGCTGAGGTTCGGGCCCAGCCGGGGTAGTCGGGACGGACAGGCGCTGAGACTCTGGCGGCAGCTCTGGCGTTCTGGGAGGAGGGAAGCTGTCAAACAGAGAGGCGAAGGCCGGGAGGAAGCAGGGAGCCCCGCCCCTTCGTCATAGCGGCTTCGGGCGCCGCCTCTTCCTTTTCAGCCTCTTACCCTCACCAGCTTCCGGCGCTGTGGCCGGGCCGGGAAGCGTAAGCTCCCTAGGGAGTTACCTCGAGGCCGCGGCCCCTCTAGGGTGTGGGTAGATACCTGGTGCCCCGTAGGGACTGTGTCCGGGAGGAGCCGGCCAGAACGGGCTTCAGACGCGGCTGCTCTAGCAGAGGTCGGCCTCTGGTTCGGGACGACCCGCTAGGCCTTTTGCCTTGAGAACCACGGGTCAGAGCAACTTATCCAAAGCGTGGAGGACGTTAGTCTTACTCTGAGGCGCCAAGCATCCAATTCAGGTTTTCCCAAATTCTCATATAGGGTCCGCCTAGCCCAAGCATGCTCTGTCATTGGAGGAAGTGCTGGGGTAGGCGTTGGGAGACCTGGGTCATAATCCTGGCCAGGGAAGAAAGGCTGCACTAACCTTTGGCCCGGTTACAGACTGGTACCAAGAGGCTTCAGAAGCAAGAAATTGGACACCTTTAAGTAGCCTTGGGTGTGTCACTTGACCCCTGTGAGCCTCAGTTTCCACATCCATAAAATGGCGATGGTAATTATACTGGTTTTACATTCTCTAATGAGGTCTCCGGGGCCTATTTATCTCATGGGAAAATAAGAGTGAAACTAGCTGTCTTGCCAGTTAAGAGTCTGTGATTTGGCAAAAGAGTTGTTGGGAAGTGAAGCCGACAATTAGCTGAGAGGGAGAATTGACTTTGTTTTTACTTGGTTTACCTGTAAGCTAAGAGTGGGCGACAAATGGTAGGGGTCGTGAATGCTGGATCTTAACTCTGGAGAGAGGAAAGGAAGAATGCAACCCTGTTTAAGAGGCAGAGATGGGTTAAGTGGTTTTCTGTTCCCAGCGTCTCTTCTGTATGTGGGTGGAAAGCCAATGAAGGGAAAAAGAGTGAATTCATCCTAGGATAGGGAAGGATAGTCGTGTGAAGGTGGGTGTGCCTGTTTCTGTCGTGTTTCTCGATTGAGCGACTCATACTTTGGAAATACTGGATAGATTAACAAACTACCGCTGCTTTCTGTGGTTTTCAGAAGCTTGCCTTTGAACTTAATTTTCGTGAACAAACCGGTGTGGAGTTGGCGGCCGCTCCCTTCCTCCGGGGCCCCAGGAAATGGAGTAGGCAGCAGGCGCCCCCTTGTGCTGTTCGAGTGGTACTACTGTTGCTGTTAGCCAACCCTCCTTTCTGAGGAAATTTTATTTTCCTGTGGTTTTTGTGACTTTATTGACTTCCACTTAACATGGGAGGAATACTTGGGGCAGTGATTTTATATTTAGAGTCAGTGAACCGGTGCTTCGGCATCTCGTCCCTGCTACTTCCATTCATTCAGAAAATAGGTTTAAGTATGCCTATTTGTATGTAGCTCTAGGGATAATAGTTTTTTTTGGTGGTTTTTTTTTGAGACAGAGCCTCAAGCTGTCACCCTGGATAGAGTGCAGTGGCATCACAGCTCACAGCAACCTCCAATTCCTGGGCTCAAGCGAGTCTCTTGCCTCCGCCTCCCAAGTAGCTGGGACTACAGGCACCCGCCACAACACCGGCCATTTTTTGGTTGCAGCCATCATTGTTGTTTGGCGGGCCCAGGCTGGATTCGAACCCGCCAGCTCAGGTGTACGTGGCTGGCACCTTAGCCCATTGAGCCACAGGTGCCGAGCCTGAATAATAGTTATGATATAAAACCCTTGCCCTCACCAACAACTTAATAAGCTTTAGCAATAAATACGACAGAGCAGAGAGCGTATTGTGAGACCATATTTTGAGAACATAGCCTATAGTTTAGTGAGAACCAGAGAATTCTAGAAACACACACACAAAAAAAGAATTCTAGAAACATGTGATAAAAAAGTTTTGATGAGTATTAACCATATAAGAAAAAAGAGTCTCAGGGCGGCGCCTGTGGCTCAGCGAGTAGGGCGCTGGTCCCATATGCCAAAGGTGGCAGGTTCAAACCTGGCCTCGGCTGAACTGCAAAACAGAAAAGTAGCCGGGCGTTGTGGCAGGCGCCTATAGTCCCAGCTACTTGGGAGGCTGAAGCAGGAGAATCACCTAAGCCCAGGAGTTGGAGGTTGCTGTGAGCTGTGTGACGCCATGGCACTATACCAAGGGCGATAAAGTGAGACTCTGTCTCTACAAAAAAAAAAAAAAAAAGAGTCTTCAGTCCTCCTTGTTACAGTATTCAGTTTAAATAATTTTTTCCTGTGGTCATAGTTCTTCATCCCAAATCGATGAGCTGCCTCTAATGCTCTCAGTCTGCTTTCAGATTTCCTAGGCTGGTGTTTGAAAGTTCTGTAGGAACCATTGCCCAAGGAATTGTTTGGTTTTTTTTTAAAATCCTTAAAGTGCATTCTTTACCTCAGATTGGCTTTGCAGTCGTTTATACATTATTGCCATTCGAAGAAACAGACGGAAATAACAGTTTTCTCCATCCCTGGTAGTTGACTCTGTCTTCACCCAAAGTTTGTTTCAGCAATGTGAGCTGACTAAAGTCCTGCTGAGTAGTGTTTTTTTTTTCCTTCTCCACTTAATTTAACAGACCAGCTGAACACACATCAGAGAACTAAGCTGGAGTGTGTAGTCATTATGGTCTTCAAGTATAGTTTTCTGCCCCACTTTTGGGACTCTGGTTTGGGTCCTAGTTTATTATTCTGGGAAAGAGGAAAAGGTCACACACTAAGTAATAGTAGCCACAACATATATTTATGTAGTTACTTCACAGTTCGGTCCATTTTACCATCGTGACAGTTTTTTGGTTTTTTACTTTTTTTTTTTTTTTTTTTTTGAGACAGAGCCTCACTATGTCGCCCTTGGTTGAGTGGTGTGGCATCACAACTCAGAGCAACCTCAAACTCTTGGGCTTAAGTGATTCTCTTGAATCAGCCTCCCAAGTAGCTGGGACTACAGGTGCCTGCCACAATGTCTGGCTATTTTTCTGTTGTTGTTGTAGTTGTCATTGTTGTTTTAGCTGACCTGGGCTGGGTTCGAGCACTCCAGCCTCGGTGTATGTGGCCAGTACCCTACCCACAGAGCTACGGAAGCAGCCCATCGTGCCAGTTTTGTGAAATAGTAAAAAAGATGGACCGATCGCATATTTTACATGAAGAACAGAGGTTCTGAGAAACTGAAGAGAACTTGTAAGTGACAGAGTCAGAACTTGAACCCAGGTCTTTAATTCCTCCATAGAAGTACTCAGCAGGCTTTTAAAGATTTTCTGTGAGCTTAGCTTTCCAGCTTCATGCTTATATGTATGGAACTTTCTCAACAAAGATATAGTGCTTCGGAGTGACACCTAGTGAACACTTATACCCTCAAGATGCTTTTCCCTCATCTGGGAAGTCAGGTGATTAAGTTTGCCATAGTAATGCCGAAGGGAGCTGTTCTTACGAAGACTGCCTTTAAGAATTTGCTTTCGGCTCGGCCCGGGCCTGCCAAACAACAATGATGGCTGCAACCAAAAAATGGCTGGGCGTTGTGGTGGGCGCCTGTAGTCCCAGCTACTTGGGAGGCGGAGGCAAGAGACTCGCTTGAGCCCAGAAGTTGGAGGTTGTTGTGAGCTGTGATGCCACGGCACTCTATCCAGTGTGATAGCTTGAGGCTCTGTCTCAAAAAAAAAAAAAAAAAAAAGATTTTGCTTTCAGGGCGGCGCCTGTGACGCATTGAGTAAGGCGCTGGCCCCATATGCCAAGGGTGGTGGGTTCAAACCTGGCCTCAGCCGAACGGCAAAACAGAAAAATAGCCGGGCGTTGTGGTGGGCACCTGTAGTCCCAGCTACTCGGGAGGCTGAGGCAGGAGAATCACCTAAGCCCAGGAGTTGGAGGTTGTGAGTTGTGTGACACCATGGCACTCTACCGAGGGTGATAAAGTGAGGCTCTGTGTCTGCAAGAAAAAAAAAAAAAAAGAATTTGCTTTCAAGGGGTGGGGAAAGGAAGAGCAGAGAGAGGGAAGGAGCGGGGGTGGGGGAGTGGGTTCTTGGTGTGTACCACACCTTGTGGGGTCGAAACACGATTGTAAGAGGGACTTTTCCTAATAAATGCAAGCAGTGTAACCTGGTTTCTTGTACCCTCAATGAATCCCCAACAATAAAAAAAAAAAAAAAAAAAGAATTTGCTTTCAATCCGTGTATAACATTTTCCTCCTTGGGTTTTGGAATTTAGAAGCCTAAGGAACTCAGTCCTGAATTCCTGGTGATGAGAGGATGTGGCCCCCAGACCCATCCCGGAAGGAGGTGCTGAGGTTTGCAGTCAGCTGCCGTGTTCTGACTTTGGTGCTACAGGTCAGTTCTCTGATCCTTTTGTCCTGAATGTGCCATTGCTACATGACTGGGCTAGGTAGGAAGAAGCACCCGCATTGCCTTCTCATCTCCCAGGTGTGCCCCTCCATGTGAGTAGAACTATAGAGACATGGACTTTACAGCTGAAAAGTGGGCAGGAATCTTAGAAACAGTCTGTTAACCCCTTGTTTTACACATGAAGCAATAGAGGCCCAGAAATGATTTCCATAAAGCCACATAGCAGAAAAGGGCCAGAGTTAGACCCCATGTTTCCTAACTTCTGAGCCAGTGGTCTTTCTAACAGACGTTCTGTACCCAGAAGTACTTTTAGGGTGTCTCAGCTCAAACCATTGCTAGGCTCCCCTCATGAAACTGAGCACTGTGTCACTCAATTGAGTGGGACAGAGGTGGCAATGTGCAAAACCTGAGATCATCTATATATACTCACCCATCAGTAATGGCTATTACCCCAGGCACCTCCCTTTGCTGCCTCACTCACATACAACCCTCAGTTCGAGTGCTCCTTTGCCCCTCCTTTTGCCTCCCCAAGGCTGTTTTTGCTACATATTTTATTAAAATGTCCAGTGCCGGGCAGTGCCTGTGGCTCATCGAGTAGGGTACTGGCCCCATATACTGAAGGTGGCGGGTTCAAACCCGGCCTCGGCAGAACTGCAAAACAGAAAAATAGCTGGGCGTTGTGGCGGGCGCCTATAGTCCCAGCTACTTGGGAGGGTGAGGCAAGAGAATCGCCTAAGCACAGGAGTTGGAGGTTGCTGTGAGCTGTGTGATGCCACGGCACTCTACCAAGGACGATACAGTGAGACTCTGTCTCTACAAAAAAAGAAAAGTATGTCCAGTGCCAGTCAGGCGCAGTGGCTCACACCTGTAATCCTAGTACTCTGGAAAGCCGAAGTGGGTGGGTAGCTTGAGCTCACAAGTTCAAGACCGGCCTGAGCAAAAGCATGACCCTATCTGTACTAAAATAGAAAAAGTAGAATGGCACCTGTGGCTCAATGGAGTAGGGCACCAGCCCCATATGCCAGAGGTGGCGGGTTTGAACCCAGCCCCGGCCAAAAACTGCAAAAAATAAATAAATTAATTAATTAATTAATTTAATTAAATAGAAAAATGGAAGCAAAGGATTGCTTGAGCTCAAGAGTTGGAGGTTGCTGTGAACTATGATTCCATGGCACTCTACTTAGGGCAAGAGCTTGAGACTCTTGTCTCAAAAAAAAAAAAAAAAAAAAAATCCAGTGCTCAGTGCTTAGTAGGTCTTCACCTTAGTAAATGTTTGTAAGTGAATGAATGTTGCTAAATGTTTGTCAACACACTAAGGATGTTATATTAACATAATTACGTTTACCTTTTATCACAGCAACATACTCTGAGGATCATAGCTGGTTCTTTTACAGAAAGAACCTCCTTTCTTCTCTCCTCCCCTGCTATATGAGGCATAGCAGACTTTGTTGGGTTCCAGAATTAGTTAAACATGTTCTCAATCCAGAGGGTAAGGCTGTTATCTGTGACTGTCACTCCTGTTCCATTTCTTTGCACTGTTTGAAATGGCCTGATAAGGAAACTGACCAAGAAGGGAAAGAGCCTTAAAAGTGGAGCTGTGTTCCTGTTACCAGGCTGGGGAGACTGAGTCATGGCTCTGAACCAGCATCGCCTGAGCTATTAGAGGAACAAAAGGAGCAATATTGCAAATCAGTATCTGGGATAAGTATCTAGGATAGTCAGGACAACTGGGTTCTAATTCAGGTGGTGGTTTTGGAAACAGTGTGTTTCCTTTCTGCAGTTCATTCACCCACCAAAATTAATTTTAATTTTTTTTTTTTTTGAGACAGTCTCAAGCTGTCACCCTGGGTAGAGTGTTGTGGTGTCATAGCTCACAGCAACCTCCAACTCTTAGGTTCAAGTGATCCTCTTGCCTCAGTTTTTCTATTTTTTTAGTAGAGACGAAGTCTCGCTCTTGCTCAGGCTGGTCTCAAACTCATGAGCTTAAGCAATCCACCTGCCTCAGCTTCAGAGTGCTAGGATTACAGATGTGAGCCACCATGCTTGGCTTTTTGTTTGTTTATTTTTTTTGTAGAGTCAGAGTCTCACTTTATCGCCCTTGGTAGAGTGCCATAGCATCACAGCTCACAGCAACCTCCAACTTTTGGGCTTAGGCGATTCTCTTGCCTCAGCCTCCCAAGTAGCTGAGACTACAGGCACCTGCCACAACACCTGGCTATTTTTCTGGTTTGCAGTTCCGCTGAGGCTGGATTTGAACCCGCCACCTTCAGTATATGGGGCCAGTGCCCTACTCGATGAACCACAGGCGCCACCCCTGTTTGTTTGTTTTTTAAGACATAGGCTTACTTTGTCACCCTGGGTAGAGTGTTGTGGAGTCACAGATCACAGCAACCTCAAACTCCTGCGCTTAAGTGATTCTCTTCCTTCAGTCTTCCAAGTAACTAGGACTACAGGCACCCACCACAACACCTAGCTTTTGTTTGTTTTTTTTTTGTAGAGACGGTCTCACTTTATCGCCCTCAGTAGAGTGCCGTGGCATCACACAGCTCACAGCAACCTCCAACTCCTGGGCTTAGGTGATTCTCTTGCCTCAGCCTCCCGAGTAGCTGGGACTATAGGCGCTCGCCACAATGCCCGGCTATTTTTCTGTTTTGCAGTTTGGCCGAAGCTGGGCTTGAACCCGCCACCTTAGATATATGGGGCCAGCATCCTACTCGCTGAGCCACAGGTGCTGCCCAACACCTAGCTATTTTTAGAGATGAGATCTTGAACCTGTGAGCTCAGGTCATTCACCTGCCTCGGCCTCCCAAATGCTGGGATTACAGGTATGAGCCACCTTGCCTGGCATTTGTTTGTTTCTTTCTTTCTTTTAAGACAGAGTCTTACTATGTTGCCCTCAGTAGAGTGCTGTGATGTCACAGCTCACAGCAACTTCAAACCCTTGGGCTGAAGTGATTCTCTTGCCTCAGCCTCCCAAGTAGCTGGGACTACAGGTGCTCGCCCCACTCCCGGCTTTTCTGTTGTTGTTGTTGTAGTGGTCGTTGTTTAGCAGGTCCTGGCCAGGTTCGAACCCACCTGCTTTGGTGTATGTGGCTGGCACCCTAACTGCTGAGCTACAGGTGCTAAGTTTGTTGTTTTTTTTTTAAGACAGAGTCTCAAGCTGTCACCCTTGGTAGAGTTGGTGGTATCACAGCTCACAGCAACCTCAAACTCTTGGGCTAATCGATTCTCTTGCCTCAGCCTCCCAAGTACCTGGGACTATAGGCGCCCGCCATAATGCCTGGCTATTTTTTGGTTGCAGTTGTCATTGTTGGTTAGCAGGCCCAGGCTGTGTTCGAACCTGCCACCCTAGGTGTATTTGGCCGGTGCCGTGCCGGCTGAGCTACGGGCACCTTGTTTGTTTTTTTGAGATAGAGTCTCACTCAGTCACCATGGGTTGTGTGTCATGGTGTCATAGCTCACAACAGTCTCAAACTCTTGGGCACAAGCAATCCTCTTGCCTCAGCCTCCCGAGTAGCTGGAACTATAGGCACCTGCTGCAACTCCCAGTTATTAGAGACAGGGTCTCATTGATGCTCAGGCTGGTCTTAAACTTGTGAGCTAAAGCAATCTCCCTGCCTTGGCCTCCCAGAGTGCTGGGATTACAGGCGTGAGCCACTGTACCCAGCTCCTAATTAGTCTTTTTTACTTGAAGATCACTAACCCAAGTGAGTCCTTCATGCTGTTAACAATCTTAGTGTATTTTCCTAGACCAGTCACCCTCTCATTCTCTCAAAGTTTTCTGCACATCAGAATCACCTAAAGTGTGGCTCGGCGCCTGTGGCTCAAGCAGCTAAGGCGCCAGCCACGTATACCTGAGCTGGCGGGTTCGAATCCAGCGGAGGCAGGAGACTCGCTTGAGCCCAGAAATTGGAGGTTGCTGTGAGCTGTGATGCCACAGCACTCTATCCAGGGTGACAGCTTGAGGCTCTGCCTCAAAAAAAAAAAAAAAAAAAAATCACCTAAAGTGGCTGGGCTTGGTGGCTCATCCCTATAATCCTAGTACTCTGGGAGGCAGAGAAGGGTGGATTGCCTAAACTCACAAGCTCAAGACCAGCCTGAGCAAGAGTGAGACCCCATCTCTATTAAAAATGGAAAAACTAGGGCGGTGCCTGTGGCTCAGTGAGTAGGGCGCCAGCCCCATATACCGAGGGTGGTGGGTTCAAACCTGACCCCAGCCAAACTGCATCAAAAAATAGCCGGGCGTTGTGGTGGGCGCCTATAGTCCCAGCTACTCGAGAGGCTGAGGCAAGAGAATTGCCTAAGCCCAGGAGCTGGAGGTTGCCGTGAGTTGTGACTCCACAGCACTCTACCGTGGGTGACAAAGTGAGACTTAAAAAAAAAAAAAATAGAAAAACTAGCTGGTATTATGGCTCATGCCTTTAGTTCCAGTTACTCGTGAGACTGAGGCAAAAGGATAGCTTAAGCCCAAGAGTTTGATTTTGCTGTGAGCTATGATTTTGCCGCAGCTGTCAATCCCCGGCCAACAGAGAAAGACTGTCACAAAAAAAAAAAAAAAAAAAAAATTACCGAGAGAACCTTTAAAAGAAAATTCCAATGCCCAGGCTGTCCCCCATACCTTTGAATCATTAATTACAGGGGAGGGACCTAGACATCAGAATTTTTTGAAATGCCCTGGGTGATTCTAGCGCATAGCCTATTTGGAGAACCAGGGTCATAGATAACTTATATTGCACATTTTCCTCCTTCCTCAAATCTAACATCTTTTCCCCAAGACACACTCTCAATCAGTAATTTGCTTTCCTGAATGAAAACTAAGGGGAAAAAAATAAAACAGAAGAGACCTTCCACATGCTCCCCCAACATTCATCAGCCTAGGTCTACACCTCTGGGCTTTCAGTACCAAAAGTGGGATGAACTGTTTGTCTTCCTTTCGGAGTTAGCTCTTCCACCCATGTAACAGGTTCTATCCACTTTTGTCTGCCCAGCAATCCTCCCTTCTTTTTCTTGCACATTCAGGGGTTTCCTTTTCACTGGCTATTTCTATTAGCACACAGACCCTTAAAAAATTTCTCTTTATCTCATATGGTTATGCACTTACTACCCTGTTTCTTTGCTCCTTTTAAAACAAAACTCAAAACCATTGTAGTATCACTAGTTTCCTTTCTCTCATTCTGTTGAGAATCAACAGATGAGTGGCTTCTCTCTCCTCCATTCCATTGAAATAGCTCTTGTCAAAGTCACCAATGACCTTCACATTGCTAAATCCAGTGGTCAGTTTTCAGTTCCTATCTATTTTTTTTTTTTTCTTTTTTCAGACAGAGTCTCATTATGTTGCCCTTGGTAGAGTGCTGTGGTATCACAGCTTACAGCAACCTCAGATTCTTTGGGCTTAAGCTATTCTCTTGCCTCAGCCTCCTGAGTAGCTGAGACTATAGGCACCCACCACAACGCCCAGCTATTTTTTTTGTTGTTGTTGTCATTGTTTTATCAGCCCTGGGCTGGGTTTGAACCCACCAGCCCTAGTGTATATGGCTGGCACCATAGCCACTGAGCTACAGGTGCCTAGCTGTCAGTTCCCATCTAACTTGACCTACCTGCAGCATTTAACACAGTTGGTCACTCCTTTTCTTCACTTGATTCTAAGATACCAAACCTTGATTTTCCCCCTATTTCACTGACTATGCCTTCTTTATCTTCATTGCTGGATCCTCATCCTCCTCTTAGCTTCTAAATGTTGACTCTATCTGGATGTCCTCTCTAGGGGATCTCATTCAGTCACCTTTAAATACCATCCCTGTACTTATAACTCCTAAATTTCTATTTCTAGTCCTGATCTCTCTTTAACCTACAGACTTCTTTAGCTCCCTGTATAGTTGACTTCTGCGCTAGAGTGTCCAGCTTACACTTAACTAGTCCTAAACTCAACTCCTGATTCTCGCACAAGTCTGTTATTCCTCATTTTATTAAATGGCAATTCTTTTCTTTCAGTTACTCAACCAACATTCTGGTTTTCTTTATCCCACAGGCCGTCTTTAATGCTGTGATCCCAGATCACCATGCAGAAGCTTTCTCTCCTCCTCGCCTGGCCCCTTCAGGCTCTATGGACCAACTTGTGGAAGGTCTCCTAGGGGGTCTGTCTCGCTGGGATGCTGAACACTTCCTGTTCATTGCTGAGCATGGGTACCTATATGAGCACAACTTTGCCTTCTTTCCTGGTTTTCCCTTGGCCCTGCTTATGGTGACTGAACTGCTGAGACCCTTGCAGGGGTTCCTGAGCCTCCGGAGTTGCCTGCTGATTTCAGTAGCGTTGCTCAATTCCTTGTTCTCTGTACTGGCGGCAGTCGCACTTCATGACCTAGGCTGTCTGGTTTTGCACTGTCCCTACCAGGCCTTTTATGCAGCACTGCTCTTTTGCCTCAGCCCTGCCAATGTCTTCCTGGCAGCTGGTTACTCAGAAGCTTTGTTTTCCCTCCTGACATTCAGTGCCATGGGCCAGCTGGAGAGGGGCCGAGTCTGGACTAGTGGACTCCTCTTTGCCCTTGCCACTGGTGTACGCTCCAATGGGCTGGTCAGTATTGGCTTCCTTATGCATTCTCAGTGTCAGGGATTTTTCTGTTCTCTTACAGTGCTGAATCCCCTGAGACAGTTCTTGAAGCTGATCGTCTCTCTGTTTCTGTCAGTGCTTACACTTGGCCTTCCCTTTGCCCTCTTTCAATACTATGCCTACACCCTATTCTGTCTGCCCAGCTTGGCTCACCCCATTCCTGAGCCCTTGGTACAGTTAGCTGTGGACAAGGGCTACCGGATTGCAGAGGGAAATATGCCACCTTGGTGCTCCTGGGACCTTCCCCTAATATACAGCTATATCCAAGATGTCTATTGGAATGTTGGCTTTTTGAAATACTATGAGCTCAGACAGGTGCCAAATTTTCTATTGGCTACACCAGTGGCTATACTGGTTGGCTGGGCAACTTGGACATATGTGACCACCCACCCTTGGCTCTGCCTTACACTTGGGCTGCAAAGGAGCAAGAGCCGTAAGACCCCAGAAAAGCCTGATCCTGGATTCCTCAGTCCTCAAGTGTTTGTGTACCTGATCCATGCTGCAGTGTTGCTGCTGTTTGGAGGTCTGTGCATGCATGTTCAGGTGAGATGGATTCCTGGCTGGGATAAAGATGTGAGTACGGTCAAAAATTCTTGGCTAAGGACAGGGAAGACAGCTAACTTCTCCCATTTGCATAACTCTTACCTAATTTATTCATTCAATAACTATTTGGGGATGCTCTTTTTTTTTTTTTTTGAGACAGAGCCTCAAGCTGTCACCCTGGATAGAGTGCCGTGGCATCACAGCTCACAGCAACCTCCAATTCCTGGGCTCAAGTGAGTCTCCTGTCTCCGCCTCCCAAGTAGCTGGAACTACAGGTGCCCACCACAACGCCTGGCCGTTTTTTGGTTGCAGCTGTCATTGTTGTTTGGCGGGCCCGGGCTGGATTCAAACCTGCCTGCTCAGGTTTACGTGGCTGGCGCCTTAGCCCATTGAGCCACAGGCGCCGAGCCTGGGGATGCTCTTTGTGCCAGATCCCAGGTCAGACCTGTGAGGATGGAACATGAGTAAGATAAAATGCTGTGGCCGGGTGTGGTAGCTCACGCCTGTAATCCCAGCTCTTGGGAGGCTAAGGCGGGTGGATTGCCTGAGCTCACAGGTTCCAGACTGGCCTGAACCAGAGCAGGACATCATCTCTAAAAATAGCCAGGCATTGTGGCAGGCGCCTGTAGTCCCAGCTCCTTGGGAGGCTTAGGCAAGAGAATTGCTTAAGCCCAGGAGTTTGAGTTTGCTGTGAGCTGTGATGCCATGGCACTCTACCAAGGGTAACAAAGTGAGACTCTGCCTCAAAAAAAAAAAAAAAAGATAAAATGGGGCGGCGCCTGTGACTCATCGAGTAGGGCACCGGCCCCATATACTGAAGGTGGTGGGTTCAAGCCCGACCTCGGCCGGACTCCAAAACAAAAAAATAGATGGGCGCTGTGGCAGGCACCTATAGTCCCAGCTACTCGGGAGGCTGAGGCAAGAGAATTGCCTAAGCCCAAAAGTTGGAGGTTGCTGTGAGCTGTGTGACGGCATGGCACTCTACCAAGGGGCAAGAAAGTGAGACTCTGTCTCTACAAAAAAAAAAAAAAAAAAAAGATAAAATGCTGTCCTAGTGGGTCTTATGGTATAAATAGGAAGATAGACATTCAACTGGTAACATTATTATTTTTTATTTTTTTAATGCCTTTTTCTTTTTAATTTTTATTTATTTTTATTTTTTGAGACAGAGCCGCAAGCTGTCACCCTGAGTAGAGTGCTGTGGCATCACAGCTTACAGCAACCTCCTGGGCTTAAGCAATTCTCTTGCCTCAGCCTCCCAAGTAGCTGAGACTACTGGCGCCCACCACAATGCCCAGCTATTTTTTGGTTGTAGTTGTCATTGTTTGGCAGGCCCAGGCTGGTTTGGAACCTGCCAGCTTTGGTGTATGTGGCTGGCGCCTTAGCTGCTTGAGCAACAGGTGCTGAGCCTCAACTGATAAAATTATAGTACAGAGGGATGGAAGGAAGGTTACTGTTTTGAAATGTAAAAAAAAAAAAATGCTCAGATAAAGTATTGTGGAAGCAAAGATGAAGAAATAGCTGATTCACTGGAGGAGGAGTTGAGAAAAGCATCATATTTTAGCTGGATCCTGAAGAATAAAGAGATTTTCCATGTAAGAAGCAGGAGAAAATTCTAGGCAAATAGAAGGGCATGTGCAAAGACAAGAAGGTTGTGAAAGGACCTGATTCAACTAAGATACAGGAATAAGCATGGAAAATACCTCAGGTAGAGTGCTGTGGTGTCACAGCTCACAGCAACCTCAAACTTTTGGGCTTAAGCAATTCTCTTGCCTCAGCCTCCCAAGTAGCTGGGTCTACAGGCACCCGCCACAATGCCCGGGTATTTTGTTGTTGCTGTCATTGTCGTTTAGCAGGCCTAGGGCTGGGTTTGAACCCTCTAGCATTGGTGTATGTGGCTGGTGTCCTAACCACTGAGCTAAGGGCACTGAGCCCTTAATATACTTCTAGAATGGTGGCTTCTGGACATATCCTGAGCCCAGGCAGATGCCCAGTTTTCAGAGTAGATTATCTTTTTCTATGTTTGAGGTGGTAGTAGCAATAAAAAGGGATGGGAAGGGTTAAATCTTACATCCAATTTTTTGTTCCTAGCCGTGGCCTCACCCAGGAAGTCTTTTTTCCACTTGCTGACCTCTCCCTAGCAGTTGCTGCCTTTTGGAGGTGCATATTGACTGTTTGTAAAGTTCTCTGAGCTGTGTGGATAAGAAGCACAGGAGAGGGCAGCACCTGTGTGCTCAGTGGGTAGGGTGCCGGCCCCATATACCGAGGGTGGCAGGTTCAAACACGGCCTTGGCCAAATTGCAACAAAAAAAATAGCTGGGCATTGTGGCAGACACCTGTATTCTCAGCTACTCGAGAGGCTGAGGCAAGAGAATCTACCAAGGGCAATAAAGTGAGACTCTATCTCTACCAAAAAAAAAAAAAAAAAAAAGGCAGCAGCAGCACAGGAGAAAGAAAGTAGCATTCTGAGTTTGTAGCTGGATTGAGTGACAGTAAAGCTTAGAATCCCCAGGTCAGATGAAGGAGGCCATTGGGAGACTGGGCTTTGGACTCCCCTAGGAGGAAGAATATTGAACCACAGGATCCCCAACCCCTTTCCTTCTGCCACCCCTAGGGGAGTCCAAGTTGGAGACTAAAATAAGACCCCATAGAACTTTCATTATTGATTGTCCTATTATTATAGTAATTAGTTTGAAGCTGTGTTTATATGTAACCCAGAGGTTGCCTGGCTGGTGTCACACATGTTTTGTTTTGTTTTGTTTTGTTTTTTATTTTTTTGAGACAGAGCCTCAAGCTGTCACCCTGGATAGAGTGCCGTGGCATCACAGCTCACAGCAATCTCCAATTCCTGGGCTCAAGCGAGTCTCCTGCCTAAGGCGCCAGCCACGTACACCTGAGCTGGCGGGTTCGAATCCAGCCTGGGCCCACCAAACAACAGTGCAACCAAAAAATGGCCAGGCGTTGTGGCGGGCGCCTGCAGTCCCAGCTACTTGGGAGGTGGAGGCAGGAGACTCGCTTGAGCCCAGGAATTGGAGGTTGCTGTGAGCTGTGATGCTATGGCACTCTATCCAGGGCGACAGCTTGAGGCTCTGTCTCAAAAAAAAAAAAAGAAAAAGATAGATCCTAAGCTCTGCTGAATTTCTTTTTCACTATAATACATTTCTAGTTGCAGGGGACCATAGTTCTTCCAGCATCAGAGAAGTCCCCTGATGAGGGGTCCAGTTTGAGTAAGTGACATTCAAATAAATCTGTGGGTTTTCCCCCTCTTATGATTTCTAGGTTCTTACCAGGTTTTTGGGCTCCTCCACTCCTATCGTATACTGGTTTCCAGCTCACCTGCTTCAGGATCAAGAGCCACTGTTGAGATCCCTAGAGACTGTGCCTTGGAAGCCTCCTGCAGGGAACTCCCCACCAGGACAAAGGGTCCCCAGAAATCCTATCATGGGGCTTTTGTACAACTGGAAGACCTGTTCTTCAGTCACACGATACATTCTAGGCTACTTCCTAAGTTACTGGCTCCTGGGACTACTCCTACATTGCAACTTCCTGCCTTGGACATGACTTGGAGTCTCCGGAGACAAGCTGGAAGCTAGCTTTACCCATGGGTTTGAAATTAAAAATACACATCGGGACTTCCTGTGCTGTCCTGGGATCGTTACTGTGTTCCGTAGAATCTCTGTTTAGAGACTGGTCAAAAATGGGAGAAGTATGAGCCATAGAGAGCCCCTTCTGATCCTGGTTAGGTAAAATTTTAGAATAGTAACTGATTTTACTCTAGGTGAGATTATCTTATTTAACTCTAAAGTATACCTGGATCTGTCTAGTCAATCAATGAAAGGACAGTCTTTTTTTGTTTGTTTGTTTTTTTGACAAGAGTCTCAAGCTGTCGCCCTGATAGAGTGCTGTGGCATCACAGCTCACAGCAACCTCAAACACTTGGGCTTAAAGCTGTTCTCTTGCCTCAGCCTCCTAAGTAGCTGGGACTACAGGTGCCCGCCACAACCCCCGGCCACTTTTTTGTTGTTGGAGTTGTCGTTTTAGCTAGCCCTGCTGGGCTGGGTTCAAACCCGCCAGCCCCAGTATGTGTTTCCCTACCCACTGAACTGTGGGCCCACCTGAAGGGACAGTCTTTAAATCTTGCATACATTTAAATGTAAATTTATTTTTTTATTTTTATTTTTTATTTTTGAGACAGAGCCTCAAGCTGTCACCCTGGTTAGCGTGCTGTGGCATCACAGCAACCTCCAATTCCTGGGCTCAAGCGAGTCTCTTGCCTCCATCTCCCAAGTAGCTGGGACTACAGGCTCCCGCCACAACACCCGGCCATTAATTTTTATTTATTTATTTTTTAACACAGAGTCTCAAGCTGTCACCCTTGGTAGAGTGCTATGGCGTCACAGCTCACAGCCACCTCAAACTCTTGGACTTAAGCAGTTCTCTTGCCTCAGCCTCCCAAGTAACTGGGACTACAGGTGCCTGCCGTAACACCCAGCTATTTTTTTGTTGTAGTTGTCATTGTTTGGAGGACCTGAGCTGGATTCAAACCCGTCAGCTCCTGGCACACTAGCCACTTGAGCTATAGGCGCCAAGCCTAAATGTAAATTATTTAAAAGCAAATTTTATCAAAGGCTATAGCTGACAGTCTGTTGTCCCTGTCAATTCCCACAGGATGTTGTAGGCTGCAACAGTGCAGTGGTAAAGTGGGACTATCTTTTCTAAATAGACATTGTTTGTTTCTGTTGACTTTTCATGATTTGTGCATTTATTTATATAAAAACTCTTACAAAGATACGTAAATTAAATTACTGTCAATTATATACATACAATGAATTACCTTTTCTTTTTTGGAGACAGTCTCACTTTTGCCCCAGGCTAGAGTGCCTTGGCTTCAGCCTAGCTCCCAGAAACCTCGAACTCCTGGGTTTAAGCAAGTCTTTTGCCTCAGCCTCCTGAGTAGCTGGGACTATAGTTGCCCACCACAATGCCTGGCTAATTTTTCTATTTTTGGTAGAAATGGGATCTTGCTTTTGCTCAGGCTAGTCTCCAACTCCTAAGCTCAAGAGAGCTTCCCAAAGTGCTAGGATTACAGATGTGAACCACTGCACTTGGCCTGAATTACCCTTTTTAAAAATAATACAGATCATTTGGGGGGAAACAGGGTAAGAATAATGTGGCAGGAGCAAGTCTCTAAATGGTCATCTCAGCAAAACCCTATTAACTGGCTGCATGACCTTGGGAGTATTTTCAGAGCCTTAGTTACCGCTTCTGAAACTAGGGAAAATGCTGTTATTTTTCAGGGTAAGGTTGATGAGCCATATAGTCTCTTATAGCCCCCTTTCAATCATCCCAGACTAAATGCTTAAGGGGAGACTTAAACATGTTATTTTTAGGAGAAAATATCTCTAATTCTCCTATTTTTCAGCAAATTAGAAGAAACTCTTCCTCCACTCCCCCATGCAACTCTAAGGAGTAACTTTTTTTTTTTTTTTTTTTTTGAGACAGAGTCTCACTTTGTCGCCCTTGGTAGAGTGTTATGGCATCATAGCTCACAGCAACCTCAAACTCCTGAGCTCAAAAGATCCTCTTGTCTCAGTTTTTCATTTTTAGTAGAGACGAGGGTCTCACCCTTACTCAGGCTGGTCTTGAACTCGTGAGCTCAAGAGATCTACCTGCCTCAGCCTCCCAGAGTCATCGGATTACAGGCATGAGCTCTAAGGAGTAACTTAAAGTGATCTTTCTTGTTTTTTCTTTTCTTTCTTTCTTTCTTTTTTTTTTTTTTTTTTATACAGAGTCTTACTATGTCACTCTCGGTAGAGTGCCATGGTGTTACAGCTCACAGCAACCTCAAACTCTTGGGCTTAAATGATTCTCTTTCCCTCAGCCTCCTAGGTAGCTGGGACTATAGGCACCTGCCACAACGCCTGGCTGGGTTTGAACCTGCCAGCCTCAGTGTATGTGGCTGATGCCCTAGCCACTGAGCCCTTAAATTGATTTTGGTGGTGAGCCCTTAAATTGGTTTTGCCTTTAAATGAGGGGAAGCAATGACACCCAGCAAATAAGGGTCCTTGCTCTACTCTTTTCCAGTGCCTGTGTTTGCTTGATTAGTAGACATGGGTCAGAAGAGCCACCACAGCAGCATGAATTGGTAAACTGTAGGTAAGTCCAAGGTTGAATAAAATGGTATGTCTTACTCCCTGGAGCTTTTGGTTATGAGCCTGTCACTCTAAAGGCAGTAAGATCGTTGGCCCCTGCTGGGCTGTTTTTGCCCATTCCTTGAGCCAGAGTTTAGCTTTGTATCATCACCTCACTCCCCATTTGAGCCAAAAATTCCAATAAGCAGAAATTCTTCAAAACAGATGGGTAATCACAAGCAGCTTCTGGAGAGCCCGGAGAATTGAAATTTTGACATACTCCCTCTGACCGTGACAGAAAGCTAAACTTGCCAGCTGAAGGGAAGCTCCTGGCTGAGCCCCAGCACCGTCTGTTGGAGCTTCTGGTCAGCCTGGCCAATAAGCATTTCCCATCCATCGCTGCAGTGCTAGCACAGCTGAGAGAATTTGGTCCCGAGTCAAATGCTTCTGAAAATGTACACACAGATCAAGGCAGCCCTCTGTTTTCTGCCAAGACACCGAGTGCCCTTCTTGGCAAAAGATGATCACCCCTGCCCTAGTGTCTCTCCAGTTGGCAAAAACTGTTCCTTGGTACTCGCCAGCAGCTGCAAATCCAGGGACTTTCACCCTTTGTGCGGGAGGAGTTTTGGTCCTGTTTCAGCTTTTTATTACCAAAGTAGGACCGCTAGGTTCTTAGCTCTCGCAGTCTCCTCTTTCCCTCCCTTTGGGGAGAAATCAGGACTGATAATTCTGCTGGAAGAGGCTACTCAAACCTTACAGAAAAGGTGTAATTTCACTACTCTGGCAGTCTCAGCTTAACCTCCACACTAGAACTCAGGTCCAGAAACCCAGGGGACTGCAGCTAGGTAGACGCACCTGGTAAAACCTGGACAGTATTTTCTCTGGCTTTGGAGGAATCTAGTTGCTGTTCCCCGAGGATCTAAGGAATGGGCTGATTTTATGGCCAGCAGCTGTCCTTTTATCATCCTATTAACAGTCTTTAATAGTCTGGGAGAGGGACATGAAGAGCCTAAGGCAGGAAGCTTCCTATTTACCCTGAGGTCCAACAATGCTACAGCTGGGTGGGGCATCTACAATTTAAGAGAAAAGTCATTTCCTTCTGAGACCTGGCTGAAACAGAAACCAGATGCCTCGTGTACCTGGAAGTTGATGCTTTTTTCTTTAGTAAAGGTGAGAGGAGAGGGAGTATTTGACGTGTGTTTAGCAGTCTTGTTGGAACAAAATCACTTCTCGACCAGACCCTCTCACTAGCATCTAAAAATGTAATATGGAGCTTCCTTGCAACTGGGCACGGTGAGACTGGGGAGAGAGGACTTCAGGCATCTCTGGCAGGCGGGATCTGTCCAGAAACTTCCCTTTGGGAACACAGGGAGACAGTGTGAGACTTCTGGACACCCTGAGGAAGGCAAAAGCGGCGGAGATTGGATTTGTGTTTTCCAGAAATGTCATCAAGCCACAAGCAATAAAGATGGTTCCAGTCCATGAACCCCGGTATCACTCTCCCTCTGGAGAAACCCTAACTGCCCCCTTCTATCATCGCCCCATTCAGCAGGAAGCAGTTAGATCTCAGCAGGAAGCAGTTAGATCTCAGCAGGAAGCAGTTAGATCGAGTCTTCGCCCCTTTTCCCTAACAGCAGTTAAGAGTTTCTACTCGGAGAGGGAGAATTGATGCAAGACATTTGGCACCCTAGCCAGCTCAGCGGTGCTGGCGGACCTGCCGCCTCCCCCTTGGCAGTGTCGGTGCTGCGGCAGCCAGCTGAAGAACCAGCGGGCTGGATGACAGGCAAGGAGGGGGACCTCCAACCCCCACTGGAGGCTCCAATAGCCAAAAAGTCCGGACAACTGCCGAGGAGACATCTGTGCCTTGGTGTCTCCTTCACTTTACACTTAGGACTAAATGTGGAACCCCAATTTCCTATGCCTAGGTCAATTTCATGTGAATTTCCTAGGCCTCAATTCCATGAATGGACTGTGTTCATTCATTGTTACATTCATTCA
>CAUYRH010001863.1:0-13037 GCA_963574655.1 Perodicticus potto
CAAGAATGAAATAGCACATATCCAATGTACTCAATGCTAATATGATACCCATAGACAGCTGAATGCCCACAGGAGAGAAAAACATAATTTGATTCAAGAAAGACAATAGAATAACACATCCTCAAATACGTTTTTGAAGAAAATATGTGAACACTGTGCTCCCTGCCTGGTTGATCAGGCAACTTGTGAAATACATGTTTTAATTAGCTTTTTAATAGTTTTACTAAAACAAAACAAAAGACAAAGTCTTGCAAGATTATAGATAAACAAAAGCTGGTTTTATAGACGTTCGTGAACAATGCACAAACTGGGTTCAAGACATTTTTTCTCCAGTTTAGTGGTATATTTAGCTGAACAAATATTGCTCAGAGTGGTTGCATGTCATTGCCATTATGTGAATTCTGTATATTTGATGTATATACACCTGTGTATGTATATTAAGTATATGTGTATCAATGTGTGTATGTGTGCATTTGTGTGCACCCAGATGTACAACTTCCCATGCTGCCATTTAGCATTGAGATGTAAAAAATATCTCATCTGGTGTTTTAAAACTGGAGATGGAAGTAAATAATCTCTTTGCTTCAGATTTTGTTGGGTTTTTGTAACCTTTATTTTTAATTTAAGATGTCTGTAACTCTTAAGATTAAAAAACAAGTTTGTGGCTCTTAATGTTTTTCCTCGTAGAATGTGATTGCTGAAGACCATGCACCAAAAATTTCTTCCAAAAATACAATGCATTATTGAATCTTAATGAATTGCAATATTGTTCTTCTTGGCAGTTCAAAAAACAATGCTTTTAAAGGTGGAATAGGTGCTGGCATTGGTGCATAGTTTCACAAGGGAAGTATATCAAAGGTGACCATACTAATATTCAGCAATGAGGTATGTAGCACTTTTTCTAGGATGAGTTTGGAACCTTAATTATCATATATGTATGTATCAGATATATATGTATATATACACACACACACATACACATACATATCTGATAATTAAGGTTCGAAACTCATATATATGTCACATTTTTGCATCCATTCATCTGTAAATGGAACATTTAGGTTGAGCCTATATACTGGCGACTGTGAATAGTACTGCAGTTCACATACGAGTGCAGATACGCAGATATGTGTATATCTTTGACATATTGATTTTACTTCTTTTGAATATAAACCCGGTAGTGATATTGAGGGTTCATATGGTAGTTATATTTTTAATTTTTTGAGGAACCTCCATGTTCTTTTTCACAATGCTGTACTAATTTACATTCCCACCAACAGGGCATATGAATGCACCTTTCTTGACATCCTTGCTAGCATCTTTTTTGTCTTTTTTATAGGAAGCTATTCTAAGTGGGATCAGGTAGTCTCACTGTAGTTTTAATTTGCTAAAATTTTTATCATGTATCTGTTGGCAGTTCAAGATACAGTCTACTCACATCTTTTGCCCATTTTAATTGGCTTATTTTTAAAATTTTTTCTTAGTTTAAAATTTCAGAAAATTAAAGGCGTACAAAAATATTTTGGGTACATAGTTTGCTTTTGTATATTTTAAGTCAATGTTATAAGTGTTTCTGTCATGCAGATAGTGTGTGATGAACAATATGTCCATTAGTCTTGTTTTGCTATTGAGTTGCTTGAATTGCTTATATATTCTGGATTCAAACCTCCTATCAGATGAATAGTTTTCAAATACTTTCTCTCGCTTTGTAGATTGTCTCTATGATTTTTTGTTTCTTGGCCTATACACAAGTGTTTTGGTTTATGTAATCCTATTTGCAGATTTTTGCCTTTGTTGCCTGTACTTTTGAGGTCTTATTTAAAAAAATCTTTCCCACTACAATTTCATGAAGCATTTCTCTTATGTTTTCATATGGAAGCTTTATATTTTTGAGACTTACAATTAAGAATTTAATCTGGGAGGGAAGGAAGATGGCTGGCTAGAGGCAACTTTTGCCAGAGGCTTCTGATCAGAAGGAGAGATTCTGGACAGATTTGGTTTCTGAAACTGAACAAGAGGAGCTGAGCTAGAAAAGAAGATGGACAAATACATATGATCTCGGCTGAGGCAACCTGCAACTCCAAGAAAAAGGATCTTAGTGAAAAAATTCCAGTTACAAAGCCCATTGCCATGAGGACAAGAGATCCCTCCCCAAGCAGGAGGCTTTCTGTGGTCTCTCTGCAAGTGAACAAGGGACAAAAGACCTCTGAATTTACGCCATGGGTGAAAGGCACTAAAGACTGGGCCTCCTCCTCCAGAGAAGTCCCACCTGTGAGCCTAGGCATCATGCTGGCTGGCATAAAACTGAACAAATATTATCCTTGCAATTCTGAACTCTCAGTCCACCCTCCTCACATTGCCTGGTGGTCTGAAGGTCTACCGCCTGCAGAACCAAGAATGTACCCATTCCCTAGGAGGTCTAGGCATTGGGTGGACAGCATCACAGAAATAGTGACTTGAGAGGAAGCAGGAGGAGCATGGAAAGAGAGTGACATATGGGAGAGAAAAATGTGCACAAGATTGCCCTGTGAGCACTGCTGGTTACACCCAATTTGTATTTTTGTGGGCAGGGGTGCTGAAGCCCAGGTAGGACTTGCATGGGGCGGAATTGCTGATCCCCATTCAGACTTTCCAGGGTGGAGTTGCTAGTGCCTAGTTTGGAATTTCAAGGACTGGGCGCTAATACCAGGTACAGACATTCAAGTGCAGGAGAACTGATGCCCAGTTCAGACTTAAAAGGGTGGAGGGGCTGAAGACTTTCTCCTGACTGTAAATGGTGATCTTTTCTGGGTTGGTGGTTCACTGGAGGGGACCAGAATCTATACCCTTGGGTATGCTGGATTGAACTGTCTGTGGATTTCTACTATCAGGTAGTTGAAGACTCTTTGAACTCTCCCTATTGAGCAGTGATTGTACTGTTTAAGTCAATCTGATTAAAACCCTAATTAGAACTCTGTCCAAACTGGGTTCCTCTGAGATTTAACAGCAGTTGTTTGAAGTCAGAAAGGACTGAATCTCCTTCAAGAGCTGTGCCTGGTGGGGGGTGGGCAGGGCACCGCAGTTGCTTGTATATCCCACAGCTGAGATTTCTGCCTAATACTGTGACTCCGTAGGATTCGGGAGGTGGCTGAATTTAGGACAGAGCCATCATGCATTCTCTCACTAAGCAGGTCTTCAGCGTTTCCAGCTCTAGCACATTGGTTAAGGGAAGATTAACTCTACTTTCTGGGGACCACAATCCAATCTTACCTTACCAATTTTAATTGCCAAATTGCAGAAAATACTCAAAGGGTGAAGCCAGCAGAAGAATTTTGGAAACATAGATAATCAGAGTAGATCAACTCCCCCAAGGAATGACAAAGTAAATAAAGCAGAAGATGCCATTCATAGACAAATGGCTGAAATGTAAGAAATAGAATTCAACATATGGATGGTAAATAAGAAGAATAAAATGGAGGCAGAACACCATGGCGGACAGGATAGTTTAGCTCAGGTTTTCCAGAACAGCAGGTGTGAATGAACGGACTAGATCATTCTTGGCAGAGAATATTGTTGTAGACTGGCAGTTTGGGGTGTGCAGTGAACTGGCGGATTACTGGACTTAAAAGTGTAATCCCGAGCTGCAGAGACTAACTGAAAAGTCTCTGTCTGCTGAAGCAGCGGGTGCCAGCAGCAACCAGCCCCTCCCCCATGGAAGATTGCAATTCCCAGTTCGAGGGGAAACAGCTGAGTGGAAAGGTTGATGAAGAGTGGACTCCAGTGCCACATTTGGAGGTCAGCTAGGGATGCCATCCGGAACAGGACAGCCGAGCCTGGGTGGCCAGTCAGGAGTCAGACATGGTTTGAGGTTTCAGGAATGGCAACTGCCATAGGCACCTTTTCTTATGGGCCAGGTGCCACGATTTGAATCTCACCTGTAGGCAGCCATCCTGCGCCCAGGGCTGGTCCAGAATACCCCTCACTTCACAGGAACTGTTATAGGTAGAATTCATGGGGCCCGCCTGTAAAGATTCTTTTTGAGATCGGTGGCATCAATATCTCGGAGGGGTCTGAGTGCCAGGCAGGTGGCCAGGCAGCCTTCAAAAAAGCAGTGTAAACCGTGAATCAGATATAAGCCTGGGAACCACTCACAGCGTCATCTGGTGTCCATAAAGTATATTGCAATATAAATATATACTAAAGTTGATCCCTATGTCATACGTATAGTCGTAGGTACATATATATATACATATATACATATATATAAATAATACTTTTGTGGTTGGTGCTTTTTATTCTTTCTCTTTTTTCATCCTTTTCTTGTATGAGTTATTGTTAATTTTTTTATTAATACTAGTTTTTTTATCCTCTCTTCCTCTTCCTGCCTTCTTATGGTTGCTGAGAGTGCTTACATCAGACATTAAGAGTTTTTTTAAATTATTTGATTATTATCATAATTGTTGTTGTTGTTGCTCGCCTGTTTGGTTATTTGTTTCTGATTGTCTGTGCATCTATCTGTGTGCTTGTGTGTCTGATAGCTTTTTTATCTGTTTATTTGCTCGTTTGGCTTCAATGTATTTTGGGTTTCCTAAGACCTTGGGTTTGCTACTTTCCCTAACTCCAATTTTCACATTCAATAAAAACAAGGGGGAATGGGGGATGATGGCTGACTGGAGCCAGCTTTGAACAGAAGCTCCAGTCCAAAGGGAGAGATAACAGCCAGAAAGAACCCAACAAAGCCGAAGGAGGGGAACCGAGCTGAGAGAAGAGATAGATACTTACATGTCTTCCCTTCCAAGGCAAGCTACGACTCCATGGAAACAAACTTCAGGTACAGAACTCATCCCAAACAGGAAGAGTGTCCATCCCCTCCCGCAAGAGAGTTGCTTGCTTGCTGTTTGTTTTCTACTTGTGAGCAATGTACTGATGTTCTCTTCCCTCACCCCACCAGAGAGAATTGTTGGAAGCTGGGACTTCTTCTCCAGAGAGCCCCTGCTGTGAGCCCAGGAAGCCCCTTGTCTGGCAGGAAGTCTGAACAAACAAATATTTTCCCTGCTACCTTGAACTTCCAGTCTACCCTTCCTCCCGGGCCTGGTGGTCTAGAAGTCCAACCCCTGCAGAGACAAAAATGTCTGCACTTCTTGGCTAGGACTGGGCATTGCATAGATGGAGGCAGTGCACCTATGCTGTATCTGTGAATCAAGTAAAAGTACAGAAAGACATAGAGGGAAAGATGACAGGCCTGGCTCTGAGAAAGTGTACCTCAGCAGTGGGCAGAGGCTTGGGTTTCTGCACTATAGGTGGAGACTTGGGAAATGCTGAGGTGCACAAACCTAAGTGGAGAAACGCCCACCCAACATTAGTATTAATAGAGTGATCCTACTGGGGTCTAATTTTGGAGAGTCACTTTCCCAACTCTGTGGTCTGCTAGAGGGATCCAGACCTCACCCTGTATGGATACCAGAGCTGCAGAACAGTAGCGACAAAGGTGCGGTGGCTGAGGGAGACATTCTCTTGCTATCTGGATATCCTCAAGCTTAATTGAGCTCACTTGGAATATTATCCACCTGCCATTGAGCTCCTGAGGCAGGCAGGCTTCAGCTCCCCCTGCTGGAAGATGGCAGAGGATGGTAACCACGAGGAGGAGGCAGTGACTTTACTTTGACTCTGGCAGGCACATAGCCCTGACATTTTGCTTATTGGACAGAACTGGGCCACAGAGACTGGGTTACCAGAGACTGGCAGTGGGGTTACCAGAGACTGGGGTTATCAGAGTCTGGTGGTGAAGGGTGAGCAAGTTGAGGAAAGAGCCCTTTACTCCAAACCTTCAGCCCCTTTACTCCAAACCTTCTACTGGACAGGCCTTTCTGACTGCTCAGAGCACCAAAGGCACTCAAGTCACACTTGAGCTACCAGTAGACTCCTAGTATCCAGTTGCTGGAGACCCTTTGAATGCACCAGCTAGAGAGTGAGTGCTGATTGGGATAATTTGTTTGGAACTCTTGAACTGTACAAATCTCCCAAGGACCCTACAAGGTAGTTCCCTGGTTTTGTTATAGTGGGAAGGTTTGATTTACCTCTCCCAGGTATTACCTGTGTGGGGTGGGATGTCCTAGTTGCTTGTATTTCTTCAAAGCTGAGACTGCACGCCAGAGTCACTGATTCACTAAGATTGGACAGAGATCAGCTGAATACAAGACAGAGCCACCTACCCCCACTACACCAAGCAGGCCTGTAGAGTCATAAGCTGCAGTACTGTACAGGTCCTTTGCAAAATTGTAGTGGAAAATCTGTAGTCATCAGTCCTAGTTCCTTGGTGAAGGGCTGGTCAATCACAATTACAGAAGCCTCCAATACAATTTCACCTTACCTGTTCATCCAGGTAAACAGTGAGAAACAATCATGGGGCAGAATCAGCAGAAGAACTCTCACAACATGAATAATCAGAACAATTCAACTCCCCCAAGGAATGACAAACCAGACAAACCAGAGGATCCCATTCACAAACAGATGGCTGAGATGTCAGAAATCGAATTTAGACATTGGGTGGCAAATAAGATCAACAGAATGGAAGTAAAGGTGGAATTAGAAATTTTATGAATAATTCAAAAGATGTCTCAAGAATTCAATGAATTAAAAGACAAAAAATATCAAAGATTTTAACAAGCTGAGAAAAGAATTGCAGCCATCCAAGATATGAGAAATGCAGTACAATCCCTCAGTAAAAGAATGGAGCAGGCAAAAGAAAGGATTTCTGACATTGAAGACAAAGCTTTGAAATGCTCCTAAATGCTCAAAGAAGAAGAGAAGTGGAGAGCAAAAATGGATCATTCTCTCAGAGAGCTCTGGGATAATTTGAATAAAACTAATATTCTCCTTATAGGAATTCCTGAAGGTGATGAAGTTGCTTTGAATAGCACAGAGGCTGTATTTCATAAGATAATGAAGGAGAACTTCCCAGACATGCCAAAAGATTCTGAAATTCAGATAGCAGACAGTTTTAGAACCCCAGTACTACTCAATCCGAATAAGACATCTCCAAGGGAGGAGGTGGAGCTTGATGGCAGATGGGATGGATGTTTAGCCCAATTCTCCCTCATCATCAGATGAGAGAGAGGGAGACTAGATCTTTCCCTGCATGAAGTGTTCTTGTAGACAGGCAGCTAGGAGTGTGCAGTGAAATGGGTGATCGCTGGACTTAAAGTATAACCCAGAGATGCAGAGTCTGCTAGAGAAATTTCCATGCCACTGTTGAAGTGGCACCAGCAGCAGCCAGTGGCTGGAGGTGGTAGCAAACAACTCCTCCCCCATGGAAGACTGCATGTCCAAGTTCATGGGGAAACTAGGTGTTTTGTGGAAAGTTAGGTGAAGTGTGGACTCCTAAGTGGAATCTAGTGACCAGAAAGGGGTGACATTCTGAGTGGCAGGGGTCTAGGCAGCCCAATAGAAAATTAAGAGGACAGGATCCCACCTAGAAAACAGACACATTTTGAAATGTTGGAAAATGGCAACAGCCATGGGTATCTTTTCCCAGAACAGCAGGTTTGAATGAATGGACTAGATCATTCCTGGATGGAGATACTGGTGCAGACTGGCAGTGTGGGGTATGCAGCGAATTGGTGGATTGCTGAACCCAAAAGTGTAATCCTGAGCCATGGAGACTGACGGAAAAGTCTCAGTGCCACTGCTGAAGTGGTGGGCGCCAGCGGCATCCAGGCCTTCCCCCATGGAAGATTACAAAATCCCAGTTTGTGGAGAAACTAGGAGCTGAGTGGAAAAATTGATGAAGCATGGACTCCTGCACCAAATTTGGAGGTCAAATAGGGGTGCCGTCTGGAACAGGACAGCCATGGTTAAGCAACCAGGCAGGAAACAGACATATTTTGAAATTTCAGAAATGGCAGTTCCCACAGGTACCACATCATATGGGCCAGGTACAGTGGTAACTGTGGTAACCGTGACTCAGGTATAAGACCACCACTCACAGTGCCACCTGGTGTCCAGAAAGTATATTGTGATAAAAATATATTTCTACTAAAGTTGACATCATATGTATAGTTGTATGTTCAAATATATATGAATAATAAGTTTGTGGTTGGTGCCTTTTTTATTTCTTTCTTGTATTTCATCCTTTCTTGGTGATTTTTTTTAATTTTTAAAAAATTTTTTTGTATTCCTCTTCCTCTTCTTCCCTCTTATGGATGCTGAGAGTGCTTACAACAGATATTTAGAGGGTTTTTTAAAATTATTTTATGATTATCACCATTTTTGTTGTTGTTGTTTGTTTATTTGTTTCTGATTGTTTGCGCATCCTTGTGTTTGTGTGACTGGTAGCCATTTTGTCTGTTTATTTGCTTGTTGGGTTTCAATGTGTTTTGTGTTTTGCTAAATCCTCGGGTTGGCTTCTTTCCCTAACTCCAATTTTCCACATTCAACAAGAGCAAGGGGGAATGGGGGATTATGGCTAACTGGAGCCAGCTTTGAACAGAAGCTCCAGGCCAGAGGGAGAGATAACAGCCAGAAACAACACAACCAACCAAAGGAGGGGAGCTGAGTGGAGAGAAGAGATAGATATTGCATGTCTTCCCTGCAGAGGCAAGCTTTGACTCCAAGGAAACAAATTTCAGGTACAGATCTCATCCCAAAGAGGATGTGTGTACATCCCCTCCCTTAAGAGAGTTGCTTGCTTTCTGTGGGATCTCTACTATTGAGGGATGAACTGAAGTTCTCCTTCCTCATCCCACCCAAGAGAATTGCTGGAAGCTGGGACTCCTTCTCTGAGAGGCCCTGCTGTGAGCCTGGGAATTCCCTTGCCTGGCAGGAAGTTTGAACAAATATTTTCCTTGCTACCTTGAACTTCCAGTCTACCCTCCACCCTTGGCCTGGAGGTCTAGAAGTCCAACCCCTGCAGAGACCAGAATGTCTGTACTTCTAACCTAGGACTGGGCATTGCATAGATGGAGGCAGTGCAGCTGTTCTGTATCTTTGAATCCAGTAACAGTACAGAAAGACATAGAGAAAAAAGTGACTTACCTAGTCTTGAGAAAGTGTACCTCAGCAGGGGGTGGAGGCTTGGGTCTTGGCACTATGGGTAGAGACTCAGGAACTGCTGAGGTGCACAAACCCAAGTGGAGACACCTCCCACCCAACATCAGCATTAATAGAGTGATTCTGCTGGGGTCTAATTTTGGAGAGTCATCTCCCTAACTCTGTGTTCTTCCAGAGGGAACCAGACCTTGCCCTATAGGGATACCAGAGATGCAGAACAGAGGCAACAAAGTTGTGGTGGCTGAGGGATAAATTCTTTTGCTGTCTGGACATCCTCAGGTTTAGAGTGAGCTCAGGTGGAACTTTCTCCAGCTGTCATTGAGTGCCTGAGGCAGGCAGGCTTCAGCTTCCAGTGCTGGATGGTGGCAGAGGGAGGTAACCACAAGGAGGTGGCAGTGACCTTACTTTGACTCTGGCAGGCACATAGCCCTGGCACATTTGCTTATAGGACAGAACTAGGCCACAGAAACTGGCTTACAGAGACTCCTGCATGGGCCACCAGAGAATAGGGCTACCAGATTCTGGTGTTGATGGGTGAGCAAAGTGTGGAAAGAGGCATCACCCCCGTTGCTCCAAACCTGCTACTGTACAGGCTTTTCTGACCCCTCAGAGCCCAAGAGCTGCTCAAGCCATACTTGAGCTAGCAGTAGACTCCTAACATTTAGTTGCTAGAGAAATTTTGACACCTCCAGCTAGAAAGTCAGTGCTGTTTGGGACAAATAGTTTAGAACTCTTTAACTGGACAAATTACCTGAGGACCCTCCAAGGTGGTACCCTGGTTTTGTTGTAGTGGAAAGGTTATATTTTCCTCTTCTAGGTATTACTTGTGGGGTTTGGAATGCCATAGTTGCTTGTATTTCTTCAAAGCTGAGACTGCAACCCAGAGTGACTGATTTAGTGAGATGGGACAGTGATCAACTGAATACAAGGCATAGCCACCTACCCCCAGTATGCCAAGCAGATCTCTATATTCACAGACTGTAGTAATGTACAGAACCTTTGCAAAATTGTAGAGGAAAAGTGTTAGTCACCAGTCCCACTTTCCTGGTGAAGGGCTGGTCAATCACAATCACAGAAGCCTCCAATACAATTTAACCTTCCTCCTCATCTAGCTAAACAGAGAAAAACAATCATCAGGCAGAATCAGCAGAAAAACTCTGGCAACATGAATACTCAGAACAGTTCAACTCCCCAAGGAATGAAAAACCAGCAAAACCACAGGATCCCATTCATGAACAGGTGGTTTTGAATTCAGAAATTGAATTTAGAATTTGGATGGCAAATAAGATCAACAGAATGGAAGTAAAGTAGGAGGTAGAAATTCTAGGAATAATTCAAAAGATGTCTCAAGAATTTAATGAATTCAAAGACAAAATCACCAAATATTTAGACACATTGAGAAAAGAAGTTGCAGCCTTCCAAGATATGAGAAATACAGTAGATTTCCTCAGTAACAGAATGGAACAGGCAGAAGAAACCATTTCCAACATCAAAGACAAAGCTTTCTAACACTACCAAATGCTCAAAGAGGAAGAGAAATGGAGAGCAAAAATGGATCATTCTCACTTGTACCCTTGTAAGATGCAAGCGAAAATTACTAAAAGTAGAATATAAATGTCTTCATATAGTGATTTAAAGGCCATGAAGGCTATGTTAAATAGTTTAACGAAAATATTTTAGATTGTATATAGTCAGCATATTGTGCCCCATGATTGTACCAATGTACACAATTATGATTTAATAAAAATTAAAAAAAAAAAGGATCATTCTGTCAGAGTGCTCTGGGATAATTCGAAGAAAACTAATATTCGCCTTATAGGAATTCCTCAAGGAGACGAGGTTGTTCGAATGGCACAGAGGCTCTAATTCATGAGATAATGAAGAACTTCCCAGACATGCCAAAAGATTCTGAAATTCAGATAGCAGAGAGTTTTTAGAAGCCCAGAACGACTCGATCTGTATAAGACATCCCCAGGTACATCATAAATAGCTTCACTGAACTTAATATGAAGGAGAAAATTCTGAAAGCAGCCAGACGTAAGAAAACCATGACCGACAAGGGGAAGAATATTATAATGACTGCAGATATCTCTGCTTAAACGTTTCAAGCTAGGAGATGGTGGTCATCGACTTTTAATCTCCTAAAACAAAATAACTTTTGACCAAGGATAATTATCCAGCTAAACTAATTTCATTTATGACAGAGAAATTAAATACTTAAATGTCGTTCACATGTTGAAGAAATTTGCCATAATTAAAGCAGCTCTCCAGGATATGCCCAGACCTATCCTCCATAATGAACAGTGCAATCCTCCACTACAAACATAAACTAACTCTGAACCTTTTGATCAAATTCCAACTTCTGCAGTGGTGAAAGGATTAAAAATGTCCATTTGTTTCGAAAAAATTGATACCCAAAATTCTACCAGGCTTATCAATTTTCTCAATTAATGTGAACCACTTAAATTGTCCTCTAAAGAGGCACAGGTTGGCTGACTTGATTTATATAACTCAGGCCAGATATTGTTGTATACAAGAATCTCATCTTACATTAAAAGATAAATATAGACTCAGGGTGAAGGGATAGTCATCTATATTCCAGGCAAATGTAAAGCAGAGGAAAGCAGGTGTTGCGATTTTATTTGTAGATACAATAGGCTTTAAACCAACAAAAATAAGGAAGAATATGGATGCTCACATCATATTTGTTAAGGGCCATACTCAATATGATGAGATTTCAATTATTATTTATGCACCCAACTAAAATGTACCTCAATTGATAACATAAAGGCTAATAGACATGAGCAACTTGATTTCCTCCAGCTGCATAGTAGTCAGAGATTTTTAACAACGCTTTAGCAATGCTGGATAGATCCTCCAAAAAGAAGCTAAGCAAAGAAATTTTAGATTTAAATTTAACTATTCAACATTAGGATTTAACAGACATCTACAAAACATTTCATCCTAACAAAACTGAATGCATGGCACAGCGCCTGTGGCTCAACAGGCTAAGGCACCAGCCATGTATACCTGAGCTGGCGGGTTCGAATCCAGCCCCAGCCCGCCAAACAACAATGACGGCTGCAACCAAAAAAAAAAAAAAATGGCCGGGTGTTGTGGCAGGCGCCTGTAGTCCCAGCTGCTTGGGAGGCAGAGGCAGGAGACTCGCTTAAGCCCCGGAGTTGGAGGTTGCTGTGAGCTGTGATGCCACAGCACTCTATCCAGGGTGACAGCTTGAGAATCCATCTCAAAAAAAAAAAAAAAAACCTGAATGCATATTGTTCTCTTCACCCACAGAACATACTCCAAAATCAATCACATCTTAGGTCACAAATCTAACCTCAGAAAATTTAAAAGAAGAGAAATACTTCCTTGCATCTTCTCAGACCATCATAGAATAAAAGTGGAGCTCAGTAACAATAGGAATCAGCATACTAATACAAAAACATGGAAGCTAAATAACCTTAGGCTGAATGATGGCTGAGTTATAGTGGAGATTAAGAAGGAAAATACCAAATTTGTGGAACAAAACAATAATTAAGACCTAACCAGGAAAAAGAAGGGAAAAATCTGTAATTTCATAAATCATAAATGGTAAAGATGAAATAACAACAGACTCCTCAGAAATTAAAAAATCCTCAATGAATATTACAAAAAACTTTATTCTCAGAAATATGAAAATCTAAAGGAAATCATCAAATACTTGGAAGCACACCACCTTCCAAGACTTAGCCTGAATGAAGTGGGAATGTTGAACAGGCCTACATAAAGTTCTGATATAGCATCAACTATACAAAATCTCCCTGAAAAGAAGAGCCTGGGACCAGATGGCTTCACATCACAGTTTTACCAAACCTTTAAAGAAGAATTAGTACCTATATTACTCAACCTTTTCCAAAATATAGAAAAAGAAATAATACTACCCCAAATATTCTATGAAGCAAACATCACCTTGATCCCCAAACCAGGAAAAGACCCAACAAGAAAAGAAAATTATACACAAATATCAC
>CAUYRH010001867.1:0-31232 GCA_963574655.1 Perodicticus potto
ATAGCAAGCAGACAGCCCTCAGAATGGGAGAAAATATTTGCAGGTTATGCCTCTGACAAAGGTTTAATAACCAGAATCCACAGAGAACTCAAATGTATTAGCAAGAAAAGAACAAGTGATCCCATCTCAGGATGGGCAAAGGACTTGAAGAGGAACTTCTCTAAAGAAGACAAGTGCACGGCCTACAGACATATGAAAAAATGCTCACCATCCTTAATCATCAGAGAGATGCAAATCAAAACTACTTTGAGATATCACCTAACTCCAGTAAGATTAGCCCATATAACAAAATCCCCAAACCAGAGATGTTGGCGTGGATGTGGAGAAAAGGGAACACTTCTACATTGCTGGTGGGAATGCACACTACTACGTTCCTTTTGGGTACGTAGGATGTTTGGAGAGTACTTAGAGATCGAAAAATTGACCTGCCATTTGATCCTGTAATTCCTTTACTAGGTTTATACCCAGAAGACCAAAAATCACACTATAACAAAGACATCTGTACCAGAATGTTCATTGCAGCCCAATTCATAATTGCTAAGTCATGGAAGAAGCCCAAATGCCCATCAACCCATGAATGGATTAATAAATTGTAGTACATGTATACCATGGAATACTATGCAGCCTTAAAGAAAGATGGAAACTTTACGTCTTTCATGTTTACATGGATGGAGCTGGAACATATTCTTCTTAGCAAAGTATCTCAAGAATGGAAGAAAAAGTATCCAGTGTACTCAGCCCTACTATGAAGCTGATTTATAGGTTTCATATGAAGACTATAACCCAACTATAGCACAAGAATATGGGGAAAGGGGCAAGGGAGGGGAGGGGTGAAGTTGGGGTGGAAGAAGGGTAATTGGTGGGGCCACACCTACAGTGCATTTTAAAAGGGTACAGGCGAACCTTACTAAATGCAGAATACAAATGTCTTTATACAATAACTAAGAAAATGCCATGAAGGCTATGCTAATGAGTTTGATGAAAATAGTTCAGATTATATATGAAACCAGCACATTGTACCCCTTGATTGTACTAATGTACACAGCTATGATTTAATAATAAAAACAATGAATAAAATAAAAACTAAAAAACTAAAAAAATAAATAAAATGGAAAAAAAATGTTATGTAAAAAAAAAAAATTAGTGAATCAGACTTAACTTTCCATCCTGTTTTTCTAGGGCCCTTTGTTATCATTTTTTGTTTATAGAGAAGTTTTGTTAAAATTACAGAATTTTTAAACTATAATGCCCTCCTGTATTCAGCTCCTCTTATTTTGGATATAAGGCTAAATGACAAAGCTAGTGGTAGGGTAGAGTTACTATTAGAATCCAAATCTCTCTGTTTTTTTTTTTGGTGTTGTTATTTGGTGTTGTTTTGGTTATTTCAGGGGTGGAGAGGATTATCTGTGATATGCACCTGGCACTTCTTGCAGCCTAAAGAATCCAAGTCTCTGGCCTAGCAAATCTTTAAACAACATTTATTACCTTTTTATTATTTGTTAGATATTTTAAATGGTGGTACTTGTTGAATTTGGGACAACTAATCTCAAAATATGTATAGATCTTCTAGTAAACCGTTTTAGAGAATATAATTTGCAGCCAAAATAAGACTTTAGAGAAAATAGTGAGTTTTAACACTTTATCTCTAAAGAGAAAGGCCCTGTAAATGCCAGGCTTTCTTATCTAATGAGAAAACTACTCCCCATGAGGACAAATAAAAGCGAGAGAAGACATGAATCATTTCTTCCAGTATTGCTGCTGGAGAATGCAGCTAAGTCTCTGGCTCTCTCTCTCTAGGCAGCAGCGGGGAGAGTTCTCTTGCCCTCCCAAACCCCCAAGCAGCTTTTTGAGTTAGTTGTTTTATTACACCATTGGTGAATGCTCTAAAACTTAAGAAGTGATATGAATTTTCTCCCTATTTTCCCTCCTCGATAATACTCTATAATAGTTTGATAGTTCTTAATTTTGTTTTATTGTTGCCAGTTAAGTGCTTTTTGTCCTTTTTTATTCCCATGTTGTGCAGATTTTTTTACTCGCTGCCATTAAAGCGAGACATGGTTTTTATGTGAAGTCTTTAGAGTTTCCGACTGTAAGAAACTTTTGACTTCCAGATACTACCGTTCATCTTTTAGTTGTAGTTGTGGGGGCTATATGTTCTGGTTTTCTGGAGACAGTGCTGGTTTGCTCCTGCATTTCAGCATCCCATTGTTTTGTCTCCATCGCTCTCCTCTTACTATCCAGTGTCTTCAGTTGGATATTAAATTATATGGCCATCTTCATTACTGGTAAGCCATGCTTGAGTTGGAATCTTGACTGAGGAAGGCTCTGTTAAAAATAAGTGCCAGTGGAGCTCAGTGTTTCTGCTGTATTGTGCCATCAACTTATGAATAATGAAATCACACCACATTAGCATCAGATTTCTTATCTACCCAGAAGAAAAAAGTTATTTTACCCAAAGGGCATTTGCACCAGAATGTTTATTGCAGCTCAATTCACAATTGCCAAGACATGGAAGCAACCCAAGTGCCCATCAACCCATGAATGGATTAATAAACTGAGATATAACTGAATTGAGTACTCTGTGGTATGTATATATACATACATACATACATACATACATATACATATATATACACACATGCCACAGAGTACTATTCAGCCGTAAAAAGTTGGAGATTTTACATCTTTTGTATTTATCTGGATGGAGTTGAAGCACATACTTTTTAGTAAAGAATCATAAGAATGGAATAGCAAGTATCCAATGTACTCAATACTAATATGAAACCAATAGAAAAACAACTACATGCCCACACGAGAGAATCTGAAAAAGTATATTGAAGTATATTCAAGTGAAGTGGGGAGTGGGGCAGAGGGAGAGGGGAAAGAGGAGGGAGGAGGATTGGTAAGCTCTCACCTAATGTGCACAATGTAAGAGTCTACAGCACACCCCCTGGATGAAGGGCTCAACTACAACTTGAACTTTACCTTAGAAATGCAAACAATGTAATCTAATCATTGGACCTTCATATTAATCTGAAATTAAAAAATAGAAAATTGGTGTTATCATTGTAACAGTTTGAGCGTTTATCACAGCATCGAGTTTCTTATAAGAAGGTAGGTGGTATTTTTAAAAACAGTTAAGTACTTTTATGTCAACAACATTTCTTCTTCCTCCCTCCTTTAATATTGCTCTTATATCATCTTAATTAAAAGTTATTAGCTATTTCTGGATTTTGCTTTTATTCTAAAGATCTTCCCCTGTTACCCCCCTGGATGGTTGTAACTATAGTATCTTTAGATAAGATTCTTCCTTTCCAGTCAGTCTTGAGAATGGATTCTAGCAATGAGGGCGGAGCTACTGTTTAATGAAGTAACAACTTATAGTTGAGGCTTCCCTTGAATGTGTGATGGAGGAATAGGGGAATTAGCTTCCCTCTTGTCTTGGTCCTAAGAAATTGAAATCAGTCTTCTCCCTACCAGAAGATTATTTATTTTGTCTGTAGTTTGTCTCATTTTTTCACTTCCTTTTCACAAGAATCAAAATGTCTTCTTTGTTTTGTTTCCCTTCTTTTAAAACCAACAAAACAATGTTTTAAAGGGCAAATGAAATGTTTCTTGGTGTCCTCAGCACTTGGCACAGTAGAAGTCATAGCAATCTCTGAATAAGGCTCTCTTTTTAGTCTGTGTGCACTATTAAGCGTATCTTAGACAGAGGTAGAGTAAGTTTTGATTTCCACTTCTAAAACCTGTTTTCCTCATTTATAAAATGAGTACACATACTACCCTGTCTACCTTATAGATATCTTGTGGAGGTTCAGTATGGGAGGCAAATTGAAAGCTTATGTTTGCCTTGGAGCTATTATCCTCTTTGTAGATCAAGCTCCAAGCTATATTCAGAATACCTCAGGTCTTGGAAGCTGAGCACAAGTTTTCCCATTATGCCTGCCTAGTGGAGCCCTTTTACCTATGCTTCTAGCTCAGATATCCTTTAATTGAGCTCTTGACTAGAAAAGAGTTCTGCCTGTGTTCTGAGAGAAGTATATAAATTTGAATAGTAGATTCTATCCTGATAAAACTGCCTTGCTGTGGTCTTGATGTACAAAAATTTTCTTTCATTTGTTTATTGAGACGAAGTCTTACTCTATTGCCCCAGGCTTGAGTGCCATGGTGGTAGCCTAGCTCACAGAAACCTTAAACTCCTAGGCTCAAGTGATCCTCCTGCTTCAGCCTCCTGTGTAGCTGGGACTATAGGCACCCACCATGACACCAGGCTAATTTTTTATATTTTTGGCTAGAGACAGGGTCTTGCTCTTGCTCAGGCTGGTCTCGACTTCCTGAGCTCAAGGGATCCTCCTGACTCGGCCTCCCAGAGTGCTAGGATTATACAGGGCTGAGCCACTGCACCTGGCCAATCTGGAGGTTCGTTTGTCTTTTTCTGTCTGGCAGCATTTAGAATTCACTTTGTCTTGGTGTTACACAATTTTACTAGTAAGTGTGTAATAAATTTTCATTATTCTTACTTTGAAAGTGTGTATCGGAAAACGTCAGAATTATATTTTTCATCAATTTTGAAAAGTTCTTAGGCAATACCTCTTTGAACTTTGTTTTTTCTCCATGCTTTCTTTTCTTTTTTAAAAAATTTTTATTAAATCATAGCTGTGTACATTAGTGCAATCATGGAGTACAATGTGCTAGCTTCATTTTTTTTTTTTTTTTGAGATAGAGCCTCAAGCTGTTGCCCTGGGTAGAGTGCTGTGGCGTCACAACTCACAGTAACCTCCAATTTCTGGGCTTAAGCGATTCTCCTGCCTCCACCTCCCAAATAGCTGGGACTACAGGCGCCTGCCACAACGCCCAGCTATTTTTTGCTTGCAACCATCATTGTTGTTTGGCGGGCCCAGGCTGGATTCGAACCTGCCAGCTCAGGTGTATATGGCTGGCGCCTTAGCCGCTTGAGCCACAGGCGCTGAGCCAATGTGCTGGCTTCATATACAATCTGATATATTTTCATCCAACTGTTCGACATAACCTTCATGGGATTTTCTTGGTTATTGTATGAAACTATATGTATTCTGCATTTAGTAAGTTTCACCTGTACCCTTCTAAGATGTACCATAAGTGTGCTTTCTTTTTTTTAATGAAAATATTTCAAAATATTTCCACAAAAATGCACAATAAATCAAAAGATATTAAAAGTGTTACATAATGCAAATACCAAAAGGATGAAAAGCTATTAACTTAGTGGGGCTTACAAAGAAAACTAGGCAAGCATGCATGAAAATGGCTCCCTCTCCCCATTTAGTAAGTGAGCCAGCCACTGTTTAAAGAAATAAATTGCTTTGTCTTCTCACTTTATGAGCCACATATGCTGCTCGTATTGTTTGTGGCTACCTCATCAGAGACACTGTGTTTGGACAATTGCATGTTTTATGTATACTGGCTACTGTCTCTAAAAACTAGCAGGGCATCGTGGTGGGTGCCTGTATTCCTAGCTACTCAGGAGGCTGAGGCAAGAGAATCGCTTGAGTCCAACAGTTGGAGGTTGCTGTGAGCTATGACATCATAGCACTCTACCAAGGGTGGCAATGAGAGACTCCTGTCTCAAAAACAAAAACAAACAAAAAATACCCCTGAACTTCCAAACTAATTAGGTGCTTAGCAGACTTCTTGAGAACAAAAACAAAAGCTGAAAGCAATGGATAACATATCTTTATTTAGCTGAGGGAAAATAAATTGCAAGCTAGAATTCCTTACTTAGCAAAACTATTGTTTGATAGTGAAAGTGAAGTTAACAATTTTTGTAGCTGTATTGGGCAACTTGAATTTAAGCTCCAGGGCTGCACTCCTCAACCTCCGTCCAAATTACCTGTCTACTTACTTTAAAAAAAATTTTTTTTCTAGCAAAAGTCCAAAGAGTTTGTTATTCACAGATCCTCACTGGAAAATAAATAAAGGATACATATCTAAAAGAAGAAAATCAAACCATAAAGCAAGGATTAAGACACAAAGAGAAATAGTAAGCAATGATATTGGCAAATATATGAGTAAATCTGAATAACTATGGATGGTAAGAACAACTTAATGATTATGACTAATTTTGAGGTGCTTAAAAACATAGCAGGATTAAAATATCAGATATAACAACAGTAAGGACAATGGAATAGTGTATGTATCATAAATAAAACTGAAAAAATCAGCAATCATCATGTATATAAATGGCTTACACTTGTCACTTAAAAGACATATGCTTTCAGATTGGGAGAAAGGATCCAGTTATTTACCATTCACAAGATACACTGGAATCTGAAAAATAAAAAAAAATAGAAAAAGACATAGCAGAGGAAAATATTAACGAAAAGAAAGCCATCAGTTAAAATAGAATTTAAGTCAGAAGTTATTAGGAATAAATAATATCATTAACTATTGATAAAATAAATGATTTTTCTGGAAGAATGTGGATCCTATGTATACCTAACAATATGAGCTCAAAAGGTGTAAATGCAAATATTATAAAGTAAATTGTACCTCTTTGCAGAGTGTTTTAGAAAATCCAAGAAATGGTTAGAAAACTACTAGCAATAATTTGAGAGTCTTAAGTCACGAATCAAGAGGAATATAAAAATTATTTTTCTCTATACTTGTTAAAATTAATTAGAAAAGAAAGTTAAAACAATCATATTCATAATGACAAAACTATTGCATACATAGGAGTAAATATAACTAGAACTAATATGGAGAAAACTCTAAAGTCTTATGAAAGCATCAATATCAAGACCCAAACCAATGAAGACTCATACAACATTTTTGGGTGTGGTGACTTTAATAATAGTAATGAAGTCAAATGTCTCCAAATCATCGTATAAATTTAGCTCATTTTCAGTCAGAATGCTAGTTTTTTTTTAAGGGAGTCTAGTAAATATTTTAAAGTCCATATGGCAGAACATATGTGAAAAAGAACCAAGAAAACAAGGAAAAAGAAGAGTAAAATAAAACAGTTCTAATAGATATTCATACTTTCTATAAAGCCATGTGTCAAATCAGTATATTAGAACCTTTACCTGAGAAAACTATTAACATTTTTAGCATAGTTGCCTCGTTTCATAAAACTTTAATATCATAAATATACTATATATCTGCTTATATATTTTATGACTATACTATACATCTGCTTATGTGCTTTATGAATATCTGTGATTTATATGTAAAATGAGAAATAGTTTTTGATCCACCAGAATCACTTTTTGCCCCTGGAGGGCAACACTGCCCCTGTTGAGAATGTATGATTTAGTGGAAAAAGGGTGGTTTATTCTACAAATGCTAACATAATTTGATATCTAGAAGGAAAGAAAACTAAACCATATTTCACCCCATAAACAAAATGAATTAAAATATTCAAGGATAAATGAGAAATTAAAAATTCAGAAAAATTAAATGAATATAAATATGTGTATCATAGTAGCAGAGGAGACCCCTTTTGAAAGCCCAGGTGTTATCAAGGATAAGGCAGACACATTTGACTAAATGAAATCAATTTTTGTATAGTAAAAGATACCTTCATTTCATTTACTTAATTTCATTGAAAATATCTTTGATGAGCATCTACTATGTGTGAGACACTTTTCTAAGTACTGGAGATTCAACAGCAAAGTTCCTGTCTTACAGTTTTATATTCTTCTGGGGCAGAAAGTCAGAAAACAAAAATGAATATATATATATAGTCAGGTAGTGACAAATGGTATGAAGAAAGATAAATTTAGAGAGTGGGGGGTACTGTTTTAGCTAGAGTAGTCATGTGTGAGGAAAATCAAACTCTCACACATTACTGCAGGAATGTGAATTATTATAAATTTTGGGGAAAGTAATATCTATTAACATTAAAAATACATATTTTCTTTGATTTGGCAATTCCATGTTTGGACATCCTAGAGAAATAAAATCCTCATCATATATAAAGATGTTCATTTCTACATCACTGACAATGGCAGCACTATTTAGCCAAAGGCAAAAAGCTGGAAACAAGCTAGATGTCCACCTTTAAGGAATTAGTTGAATAAGTGGCAATTCATTTGCATTACTGGATGTTATTTAATAAAATGTTTTAGATTGAAGTCTGTGGACTAAAAGGATATCCATGATGCATTGTTAGGTGAAGAAATCCAATTGCTGAATTATGTATATAGTTTGACCCCATTTTTAGAACAACTTTCTTACACATGCTTGTATTTACATATATGTTTCTGTGAACATGGATTAAGAAATGGAAAGATTCACAGAAGTTAACACCATGAGTTTTTAATTTTTGAAGAGAAACTTCATGAATACTTATTGCAACCTGGAATACAGTGTGTGTGATCTGTAGTGTAAGATCTCTTAGATTTGACTTCCCAGACTTGGCAGGTGCTCAGGCTTCTGGTTGATGACGGATGAGTGTGTTTTGTTCCTTAAACACTGGGGGAAAAAAAAAAACACTGGGAAAATACACTTATATTTCTTCAGAATCACATTGGGACCTCCCAGGTAGAGTATAGGAACACCAATTTTTTTCTTTCTATTTCTAATTGTCTTAAGGGATGAGAGTAATGGAATTTTATCAAATATAAAACTGAATATTTTAACAATTTTTCATTTTATCCATTTGCTGCTTTGGATCCTGTTTTTTCCTTCTATGTCTTGTCCCCTTTACCAGTTCCCTGTATTCATTTCCTAGATATTTCATTTATAAGCTAGGGTGAGAGCTATTTGGAGGCAAATGGGAGACTGTATTTTCAATACACTACTAACCCAGGAAGTATTTAATTGGGATGAGAGCCACACTAGCCAATTTTACATAAATTATTTACTTCCCAGTCTCTTATATTATTCAGCTTTGTTCTCTCTAAACTCACTTTTCTGTTTTCCTTCCATGTTCTGCTTCTAAACTTAAAATGACTGACTGAATGATTTCCATTAATTCTTGTGAACAGGACATTTGACGTTTTGTATTAGCTTATTTGTAAAATAAAATTTACTGCCATTAATTCTGCTAAATTTTATTTACTTATTTATTTATTTATTTATTTATTGTTTAGACAGAGTCTTACTATGTCACCGTCAGTAGAGTGCTGTGGTGTCACAGCTCACAGCAACCTCAAACTCTTGGGCTTAAGCCATTCTCTTGCCTCAGCCTCCCAAGTAGCTGTGACCACGTGCACCTGCCACAATGCCAGGAGATATATAAATACACATAAAAAAAATATATATATATATTTTTTTGGTTGCAGTTGTCATTGTTGTTTAGCTGGCCTGGGCCGAGTTTGAACCTGCCAGCCATAACTGCTGTGCAAGGGGCGCCAAGCCTAAACATGTCATTTTAATAGCTTTTCTTTTTCTCTTCCTTTTTGCTGGGGTCCTTTAAGATTTTCACACTGGTATCTTTAAGGGAGGGTTAACGATTGTTTTAAATTGACCTATATTTCAGTGACCTTTAGAGAATGGTTCACAAAATTTTCATAGTTGTAGTATTCTATTGTATGATGTACTTACCTTCAAATATCTAGTGAGAGTGAAAATGTTTGACCTCAAGTTAGAAGGTATGGAAGTTTCTATAGATCCACCTCTTCCAAATCCTTGGTTTAGTGGGCTATACATACAGGCATGGAGTCAGCTAAGTTGGGTTGCTGGTCTGTCTATTTTTTTAGTAGTTGCCTTGACAGGGGTCCCTGATTCTTAGCAGAAATCTGAGAGAAGCTCCATTTGTCAAAGCCTTCTAAAACCTCCTACTTAGCTGCCAGATGGACCAGGGAGAGCTATTGAAAAAAATGACATGAGGATGATGAAAATTTAAATGCTTTTAATGATGTGAAAAGTCTTCTGGTCACAAATTTTCCCTTATAGCAGTATAATGTGTATAAGAGAGAAATCAGCTAAGCCTGGCAATATCTCTAAATGCATATTTTTCAGAGACATAAAAATAAACTTACAAAAATTCCATGTTGAATATCTGTCCTCCCTATTCTCTTTCCTCCCCCAACACAATTTAGTTTTGCTAAATTTGTTAGCTTATGGAAGGCTTGAGGATTCTGTGACCTCCAAAATTAAAATAGGTTTCTATGCTTGTGGGAGGGCTGTGAGCACAGATAAGACATCCCTATAATGATTTGGATTATGCTAGAAGCTCTGGAGATACTCTCTTAAGATTGTGGTTGAGTAGATTGAAAAATTTATGAAACACTTTGTACTTTGAGCAGAGAATAATGTCTGGTTTTTCACCTTTTTTCATCATACTTCTCCAAAAGAATCAACATATCCCTGGGAAAAGTTTCCTTGGAAGATATCTAGTTGGTCCAAATAATTTCATACTTTAAATTACAGACTTTTAGGAAGTCTGTTTGGAAAAAACCATGAAGTTAATATGTTCCAATTACTCAGGTGTTTTTGGAGTCTCCACTGTAGCATTACCATCGAATGATCATGTGGCCTTAAACTCATGCTTAATCTCCTTTGGGCACCCCGCTTACCCTTACTACTGAGATAAAATTTGTTACCCTATACCTTCTGTTCACTGCTCTTATTTTCCTAGGGCCACACTAAATATTCTAATCTATGATGAACCTTCATACATTTGAAAAGAGTTCTCATTGTTTTCCTTATATGTCCCCCCCAGCCCCCAGGTGACCTAGGTAACTTCCTGCTGACTTGAGTCTTTCTCTACTTAAGGCGCTTTAGTTTATCCATATCTCATAACAGAACCAAATGTAATATTAAGAGTTTGGGCTAATCAGCACAGAAAAGAGTAGAATAAAAATAAAAACTCTACTTAAAGAAAAAATTTTTTTTTTGAAGGCACATCCCGTATCTACTTACTTGTGCGTCTATATTCTACCTGGTTAACTTCCTTCTCATAGCTACCTTTTTTTGGGCAGTGCTGTTTATAAGTCATCTCCAAATAGCAACTACAATGGTCTCTTTCAATCCTTATTTTCTTTGAAGTCTTGGCTATCCTTTAATCATCTATTCTTCTTGAACTCTCAGCTTCTTTAATTATTGGAACATTCCATTACACAGGTTTTCCTTATATCTTCCAATCCCAGAGATAACGTCCTTCTTAAACTTATTGCATATAAAAAACTCAGTTCTTGGACTTCTGCTTTTGCTAGCAGTGTCCTTTCTCTGTTGGAGTACTCATTTACTTTTTTTTTTTTTTTTTTTGTAGAGACAGAGTCTCACTTTATCGCCCTCGGTGGAATGCTGTGGTGTCACACAGCTCACAGCAGCCTCCAACTCCTGGGCTTAGGCGATTCTTTTGCCTCAGCCTCCTGAGTAGCTGGGACTATAGGCACTCGCCACAATGCCCAGCTGTTTTTCTGTTTTTGCAGTTTGGCTGAGGCCAGGTTTGAACCCGCCACCTTTGGTATATGGGGCCGGCGCCCTTGATGAGCCACAGGCCCTGCCGTACTCATTTACTTTTAATAGCTTCAATTGTTATCTCTTGAATGACAAATGTTATTGCTTATCCCCTTAAACCAACGATTTGTTACTCTCCCCTGCCCCATAAACTAGCTTCTAGTTTGTTACTGGTTTCAATAGTTATGAAGTCAACAATTGTTTTTTTCCCTTACTCCTATACAGCTAGTCATCATGAAGTAGTGATTCTTCTTTGAAAAATGTGTCTATCCCTTCTATTTATTCTCTTTCCATCACTTCCTCCAAGCACCTCTTAACTAGACTTTCTACTTGTAATGTTTCTCTTCAGTCTATTTTGCACAATTGCAAGATTAACATTTTTTGGTAATGCAACCATATTTACCTCATTCTTCTCTAACACCTCAGAAGGCTTCCAGGTGCCTGAAGAATAAAATATAAATTTGTGGTTTTTCAAATCCCTTTACCTCTTCTTTTTCAAAATTATATCCTGGAATGTCTCCCTGGAATCTGCTGCCCCTGCAAAATTGCCTGCTGCCCTTACAGCATGCACCATAGCCTTGAACCCTTTTGACTTTCTTGTACTCTTTCTACTTTACTCAGCATATCAATATCTTAGCCATTTTTCAAAACATGTCATATTCCACTACTACCTTCCTCATGAAGTTATCCCCTTTACTTTCTTATCCTAAGATGGATTATATTGTCCCTCTAAGTTTTCTGACACTTAGATTTTACTTATTAAAATAATTGCCATGTATACATATATTGCTATATATGATACAAGGTTGCTGCTACTTGGTTGCAGGGACTCTGATTTGTATTTTTCCACATACCCTTCTCTCCCCTCCCCCACATACCCTTTATTGCTTAGAACAGCATCTTGCAAACATTAAGCCTGCCATGAGGAGTTATTGGTTGGTTGGTTGGTTGGGTAGGCTATCATAGAGATACTTGTCAAAGAAAATTATTAAACATTTCTTTAATTAAAGTATTTTACTCCAGTGTTTGACCCCAAATAAAACAAATATTTGGAATCTGAAGATTGTGGCTGAGAGGTCTAAAAATGGTGAAACTTGAAGAGCAGAAATGCTGCAGATATTTTATAGGAGATTTTATAATTATAATCCATTTAGGCAATAGCTGGAGAGGATGGACATCATTTTAATGATCATTTGTCTTCTGGGATTTCCTTTTATTTATCCTTACTCTTTTACCTTTTTGATTACTTTCTTCACTTGTTTAACTTTCCTTAAGCTTCCTGTCCTTCAGTTACACCCACTTCACTCTTTTCTTGATCTTTCTGTTCTCCAGGTGCACCCACCTCAATCTTTTCTTGATCTTTCTGTTCTTTAGGTGTATCCACCTCACTCCTTTCTTGAGTTTCCTGTCCTGGTACACTCACCTCACTCTTCTGTTCTCGAACTTCCTGTCTTAGTACATCCACCTCACTCTTGTTTTCTTGAACTTCCTGTCTTAGTACATCCACCTCACTCTTCTTTTCTTGATCTTGTCCTTCTGGTACACCCACCTCATTCTTCTTTTCTTGACCTTCCTGTTCTTGTCGTATACTTTTCTTCCTCTCCTTTTCTTGGACTTCTTGACCTTTTGATTCACTCACCTTAATCACCTTTTCTTGGGATACCTGTCCTTTTGATACACTTAGCCCACTTTTCTTTCTTAGAGATTTTTGTCTTTTAGGCACACTTGATTCACCCCTCTTTATTTGGGATTCCTGTCTTTTTGGTGTACTCACCTCAATCTTTACTTGAGATGCTTGTCTTTTATCCATCTCACTCTTCCTTTCTCGGCTTTCTTGTCTTTTTAGTACTCCTGACTCACTCTTTTTTACTTGGGCTTCTTGTATTTTTCCCATTCTTGTGCTGCTGTCTACCTTGACCTCCATTCCTATCTTGTCTTTCTCTAAGGAAGTGCCTTTTCCTTTTGTTTTTGACTCTTTTCTGTGTGTTGATGTCAAGGATTCACGAGAACCTGTAAACATGACTTCATTCTTTGGTGCTGCCTTGTTTTCTTCTTGGCTGTTCTGAGACCTTGTAAGGCTTCTAGTTTTTGGAATCTGGGCTTTGGAAACTGATTTTCTTGCAAGTTGTTCATTCATGCGACCTGGAAATACAACTGAGCATACAACAAAAGTGCGTAATTCAGATATCATGTATTTTCTCTTTATTTGAATTTTCCCCTTATATTAGTTCTTTCTTGGTCTTAAAACTGACAAACAGGAGGCAACTTGAGATTTTCTTGAATCTCAAGTTATCTAAAATGGTGGATGTCTACATGTAAAATTATAGAAGTATTAATAAAAATTCTAGACTCTTTTCAATAAATTGCAAGGCCAATGAGAGAAAAATTAAATGTACTATAGACGTAGTGATATTTGTTGAATAGATTATGACTAATGAATAATGCTCAGTGGCTAATGATGGATATATTCTGAAAAGAAATAGAACTTATTCTAGGGAAAAATAGTGGGAAGAAGGAATCATTATTTCTTAAAGTACAAGAATAAACCTTAAATATGTTTTTCATAATTAATAAAAGCATATTTTATTATGCAAAAGTAATAACAGTGCAGCTGATAATTATTAAGTGCTCACCATATACTAGGCCCTTATTGTTTTGTGTATTTTACACATTAAATTATTTAATACTCACAATAAACATATAGAGTAGGTACTATTATTATCCTTATTTTACAGATGAAGAAACTGAGGCATAGAAAGCTTACATGAATGTAAGTAAGATCATGTAATCAGTAGCCAGTAGAGCTGGGATTTGAGCTTGACTAGTCAGACTTCAAAGTTAAGCTTTTAATCATTTCCTTAGTCCCTTTCATTGCATGCAGGTAGATCAGTTGTGCTATATCTCAATTTCTGTGTGATTTAAAATTTGAATGTATTGGTACTTTTTTCTTTTTGTAATTTGGTTTCCTGCAGTAAGTCAAAGAAATATCTAAGCTACCAAGGAGAATTGCATGGGTTCTTGCTGTGAAGCAAAGACATGACTTGCTTTGAGAATACCTAATGTTAATGTAGTAGAAAGAATACTGAATTTAAAAGCTGAATCAGAAGACTTGGTTTTACTTTCCCTGCTATCTAGGTTTATTTGTGTGAATCAGTTAGTCCTCAAAGACTTACTTTTCTTATATTTAGTCATATAGGCTAACTTTATAGAGTTATTGAAGACCATAGACCAAAGTTAAAGGAGCATAGCCTTGTGTGTGTGTGGGGGTGGATCTAGATGCTGGACCAGAATGATTGTTCAGCTGAACTCTCTTAGAATGACTGGGGAAAAAGAGAAAATCCTTACCTGGTGCGAGGACCTTACCCTGAGTCATAGCTCAGGAAACATAGTGAGGAGGTGATGAGCTGGATACAGAGTATGATCCAGAGCAGTGGAAGTCTGATGAATTAGGCAAGTGATTGTAACCAGCTGGGATTGGCTGGCTGCCCACAGAGCAGGGGCGGAAGCCTTTCCAGAATTTTCAGTTGTTGGGGGAAGCTGCACATTGAGTAGGAACTTGGAAGAGTAGATGGACTCGAATCTCATATACAGCAATCAAATTTGAATGCCAGTTGGAGTGGACTTGCCATAGGCTTGGTGGCTGGCAAGGCAGTCATACTGAGAAGGTCTTGGTGACCAGGGGCCATTGTGAGAAGGTCAGAAGAAGGTCTTAGCAGGGCCTAAAGCACAGATATCTTAATTTTGCCTGCCAGGATCAGAAATCCACTCTTGGGACAGGCTGAGGGACTCCTACACCCCATGGGGACTGGAGTCAGAGGGCACTGTGAGACCTGCCCCTGAAGGATTCTTGTGAACTTTAAATACCAACCCAGCAAAGGCAAATAAGTTTGGAATAAGGGCCATAGAGGTTTCTGGCTGTGTGCTCTGTCTGCTAAAAACACTGCAGCGCCAACTGTCCCAGCAACACATTGCAACATACTGTCTTCAAGAGCAAGGACTTCTGTTTAAAACAAAGGAGGCAGTGAGAAGTAAAAAGGAGGACAAGGAGGTGAACAAGAAGAAAGAACGCATGATGGGGAACCAATAGAAATATTCAGGCAACATGAAAAACCAAAACAGAGGAATTCCCCCAAGGGACCATGAGGCAGCTACTGCAGAAGACTCCACTTATAAAAAATTAATGGACTTGACAGAAAGGGAAGTTAAAAGAATGATGATAAAGAAAATAAAAGGAATGGATGAGAAAAATGGAAAGACAGAACCAAAAGTCAGATGAGAGATTTGTGGAATATAGAAAGGATATAGCAGAGCTTAAGGAATTGAAGGAGAGAATCAGGGAATATACAGATGCAGTAGAAAGTATCAAAAATAGGTTAGACCATGGAGAAGAAAGAACTCAGAGCTAGAGGATAAAATTTTTGAGTTAACCCAGGTAGTCAAAGAGGCAGATAAAAAGAGAGAGAAAGCAGAATAGGTGCTTAGAGAACTGTGAGATAACATGAAGCATTTAAACATACGAATAATAGGCATTCCTGAAAGGGAAGAAGATTGTCCCAAAGGAATGGAAGCCCTACTGGAGACTGTCATGAATTAAAACTTTCCAAGTTTTACTAAAGATCCCAACACACTCCTTTCAGATGGATATCAAACCCCAGGTCATCTCAACTCAAATAGAGCCTCTCCAAGACACGTTGTAATAAACTTGTCCAAAGTCAAAAAGAAAGAAAAAATTATGCAAGCAGCCAGGAGTAAATGCCATGGGACCTACAGAGGCAGATCCATTAGGATGACACCAGACTTTTCAACTGAAACCTTCCAAGCCAGAAGAACATGATCATCCAACTTCAACATTCTTTTCTTTTTTTTTGCCGTTTTGGCCAGGGCCGGGTTTGAACATGCCACCTCAGGTATATGGGGCCGGCACCCTACCCCTTGAGCCACAGGCACTGCCCCCAACTTCAACATTCTTAAACCAAACAATTTTCAGCCCAGAATTCTATACCCTGCTAAACTAAGCTTCAAAATGGATGGAGAAATCAAATCTTTTGTGGATATACAAGCACTGAGGAAATTTGCCACAACAAGACCAGCTCTACAGGAAATAGTTAGACCTATTTTCAACACTGACCACGACAATAGGCCACCAGCAAAATAAACACCCAGAATACAAAGGTCAAACCTTAGCTTCCACAATGGTGCAAAGAATAAAACACACGACAGACTTTCACAAAATAAGATGAATAGAACTTCACCACACTTACTAGTTCTCTCAAAAAATGTCAATGGACTGAATTCCCCACTGAAGAGGCACAGGCTGGCAGATTGGATAAAAAAGCACAAGCCACCTCTATGCTGTCTCCAGGAGACACATCTAACCTTGAAGGACAAATCAAGACTCAGGGTTAAGTGATGGAAAACAGTATTTCAAGCAAGGGAAATCAGAAGAAAGGAGGGGTTGCAATTTTATTATCAGATACAAGTGGATTTAAAGCAACTAAAGTTAAGAAAGACAAAGATGGACACTTTATGCTGGTCAAAGGAACAATACAACAAGAAGATATTTCAATTTTAAATAGTTATTCATTCAACTTCAATGCTCCCAGATTTATAAACAGACCTTGATGGGTCTGAGCAATGTGATATCCCATAACACTGTAAGAGCTGGGGACTTTAACACCCCTCTGACAGAACTGGACAGGTTCTCTAAACAGAAACTAAACAAATATGCAAAGGACTTACATGTGACCCTATAACAAATGGGATTAATAGACATATACAGAACACACCATCCCAAAGTTAAAGAATAAACATTTTTCTCATCAGCCCATGGTACATACTCCAAAATCAGCCACATCCTAGGATACAAATGAAATCTTAGGAAAATTAAAAGAATAGAAATTATACCTTGTATCTTCTCAGACCACAAGGCAATAAAGGTGGACCTCAACTCCAACAAAAACATTCATCCCTGCACAAAGACTTGAAAATTAAACAACCTTATGCTGAAGGATAGTTGGGTTCAGGAAGAGATAAAAGAGGAAATTGTTAAATTCCTCAAACATAATAACAACAATGATGACACAAGTTACCAAAACATGTGGAATACAGCAAAAGCAGTCTTAAGAGGGAAATATATTGCATTAGATGCCTACATTTGAAAACCAGAATGACAGCACATCAACAAACTCATGAACCATCTTATGGAATTGCAAAAAGAAGAACAATCCCATTCTAAACCCAGCAGAAGAAAAAAAAATGACCAAAATTAAATCAGAGATTAATGAAATTGAAAAGAATACTTCAGAAAATTAATGAAACAAAAAGTTGGTTTTTCAAAAAAATAAACGAATTGATAAACCTTTGGCCAGATTAAGTGGAAACAGAAAAGTAAAATCTCTAATAATCACAATCAGAAGTGATAAAGGGGAAATAATAGCAGATGCTACAGAGATCCAAAGGTCATTTTTGAGTACTACAAGAAACTCTATCCCCAGAAATTTGACAATTTGGAGGAAATGGATCAATACCTGGAATCACACTCTCTCCTTAGACTTAATCAAGAAGAAATAGCTCTCTTGAACAAACTGATTTCAAGAACTGAGGTGGAAGAAATAAGAAAAAATCTCCCAACAAAACAAAGCCTTGGTCCAGATGACTTCACACCACAATTCTATCAAATTTTCCAAGAAGAGTTTATACCCATACTGCAGAAATTATTCCAAAACATTGAGAAGGAAGGAATTTTCCCCAACACGTTTTATGAAGCAAACATTATCCTTATGCCAAAATCAGGAAAAGATCCAACTAAAAAGGAGAACTTCAGACCAATTTCGCTAATATATATAGATGTAAACACTCTCAATTAAATCCTAGCCAATAGATTACAGCTACACATTAAAAAAAATCATTCATCACAATCAAGTAGGTTTAATCCAAGGGATGAATGGCTGTTTAACAAGGATGTTTTATGCAAGTCCATAAATGTAATTTACCATATAAACAGAAGCAAAAACAAAGACAATATGATCCTCTCAATAGATATAGAAAAAGCATTTGATAAAATTCAGCATCCTTTTAAAATTAAAACACATAAGAATTTAGGCATAGGCAGCATATTTCTTTTTATTTATTTTATTGTCCAAAAGCTTTATGCAAAACAGTTAAGCAAGAAAAAGAAAATACAGGTATACAAATTGGAAAGGAAGTGAAATTATAATTGTAAACAGATTATTTTGCTTTGATCTCTTGAAGCCATCTATGACAAACCCACAGCTAATATTTTACTGAATGGAGTAAAACTGAAGGCTTTTCCACTTAGAACTGGAACCAGACAAGGCTACCCTCCACACCACTACTACTCAACATAGTGCTGGAAGTTCTAGCTAATACAATCAGGCAACAGAAGGAAATAAAGGGCATCCAAATGGGAGTAGAATAGGTCAAACTCTCCCTCTGTGCCAACAACATGATCTTATACTTATGAAACCCCAAAGATTCAACCCCAAGACTCCTGAACATGATCCAAAAATACGGTAATGTCTCAGGATATAAAATCAGTGTCTACAAATTAGAATCCTTTGGATAGACCAATAACCATCAAGATGAGAAACTAATCAAGGACACAGTTCCCTTTACAGTAGCTTCAAAGAAAAGGAAATACCTAGGAATATACCTAACAAAAAAGATAAAGGACCTCTATAAAGAAAACTACAAAACCCTAAGAAAAGAAACAGCAGAAGATATCAACAAATGGAAGAATATACCTTGCTCATGGCTGGGAATAATCAATATTTTTAAAATGTCTATACTTCCCAAAGCAATCTATAGATTCAGTGCAATCCCCATTAAAATACCACCATCATACTTTCAAGACTTGCAAAAAATAATTGTTTGTTTTGTATGGAACCAGAAGAAACCCCATATAGCTAAGGCAATTCTTAGTAATAAAAATAAAGCCATCAGCTTATCAGACTTTAGGCGATATTATAATGCCATAGTGATCAAAACAGCATGATTTTGGCACAAAAATAGAAACATGGATATCTGGAACTGAATAGAAAACCAGGAAATGAAACTAACATCTTATAGCTACCCAATCTTTGATAATCACAAAAGAAAATACACTGGAGGGAAAGAATCCTTATTCAATAAATGGTACTGGGAGAACTGGATAACCACATGCAAAAGACTGAAACTGGACCTGCACCTTTTCCCATTCACTAAAATTGATTCAAGATGGATAAAAGGTCTAAATCTAAGGCATGAAAGAAACATTCTCAAAGAAACTGTGGGGAAAATACTTGAAGTTTTTGGACTGGGGAAAGACTTGATGAAGAAGACTTCCATGGCAATTGCAACAATAACAACAATAAACAAATGGGACTTAAGTAAACTGACTAGCTTCTGGATAGCTAAGGAGATAACAATCAAACCAAACAGACGACTATCAGAATGGGAAAATATACTTGCATATTATGAATTGGGCAAAAGCTTAACTACGAACTACAGAAAACTCAATTTTATCAACAGAAAAAAGCCAATAATCTCTTATATCAATGGGCAAGAGAGATGAAAAGAACCTTCTCTAAAGAAGATTAGTGGCTTACAAACATGAAAAAATGCTCATTGTCCCTAATTATCAGAGAAATGCAAATCAAAACCACTTTAAGATATCACCTAACCCCAGTGAGAATGGCCCACATCCTCAAAGCTACAAATGCTGGCATGGATGTGGAGAGAAGGGAACACTTTTACATTGCTGGTGGGACTGCAAAGTAATACAACCTTTTTTGGAAGGAAATAGGAGAATCCTCAAAGAACTCAAACTAGACCTCCCATTTGATCCTGCAATCCCATTACTAGGCATCTACTCAGAAGAAAAAAAATCCTTTTATCAGAAGGACATTTGCACTAGACTGTTTATAGCAGCTCAATTTATAATTACCAAACTGTGGAAACACCTAAATGCCCACCAATCCAGGAATGGATTAACAAGCTGTGATATATGTATGCCATGGAATACTATTCAGCCACTAAAAAAGATGGAGACTTTACATCTTTTGTATTAACCTGGATGGAGGTGGAACACATTCTTTTTAGTAAAGCATCACAAGGCGGAGAAGCAAGAATCCAATGTACTCATTCTGATATGAGGACAATTGAGGACCTAGTACATAGTGGGGGTTGAGGGAATGAGGAAGCAGAGAGAGGTAAGGAAGGGGGTGGGGGGTCAAAGTATGTGACACAGCTCTTGGAGGTGGGACACAATTATAAGAGGGACTTTATCTAACAAATGCAATCAGTGTTCCCTGGTTTTCTGTACCCTCAATGAATCCTCAACAATTAAAAAAAAAAAAAAAAGGAGCACAGCCTTTGGAGACTCACTCTTTCAAATCCTGGCTCCACACCTAATTAGCTGGGTGACCTTAGGCAAACTTTACTTTCTTGTTTTAAAATGAGGGAAATGGTAGTAGCTACCTCAAAGAGGTATTATGAGGATTAAATAATTTTACCTAATTAAAGCACTCAGTACAGTGCATGGAACATAGCAGTCAGTAAACCTTGGCCATTATTATTTCGAACATAGCAGTCAGTAAACCTTGGCCATTATTATTATTATTATGAGATAGTACAGGCAGAAACTCTGATCCAGTGAAGACAAGGCATTCTTAGCTCCCAACAGATAATTTAGAGGAGTGGTTAATTGTCTTGCAAGAAAATTGTTGCTTAAAAATTAATTATTAGGGTTTGCATTTAGGGTTTGATGCTTAAAAAATCAGCATACACATGAAGAATTTTATCAGTTGTAAAAACAAGGCACATCTGTGTAAGTTAAGAAATGGATTACAAATCAAAAGGGATAATGTAGTCAGTGTTTATTGGTGTTTTCTCTTTTTTAAGCTTTTCACACTAAAATAAAAATAACATTAGGGACATTGCAATAATGCTTTCTTAACCATTTTTAATGTATCTTCCCAATGCTTTTCATTAAAATACAAGTCCTGTCATTTTATTGTAGACAAACCAGTATCTCATTTTCTAATGAAAATCAGGGATAACATATCCCAAGCATTGCTGAATTGAGAAAGATAGCCCCGAATATTTTGATTTTTGACAGTGCTGTCAGTGGACACTGTTTTGTTTTGTTTGGGGGTATAGTGTGGTGTGAAATGGTATGAAGAATATGTTTTTCCATTGAAGCTTCTAACCTTAAGAATTTTATGGAATGTATTCCTCCAACAATCTGATTTTCCTTAATACATGAATATTTTTATTTTTACCGTATCTTGGAGGTAATTGTTTACTACTGTGTATATCAGTGCATAATCTATTTTAACCTGAGTTTACCCTCTAAATTGTGTAGATTTTGTTAGCCAAAATTAAGTATGCTAGGATGTCATGAAATGGTGTTTATTCTTAAGTATATCATCCCTAATTTCATAGAATTAAAAAAATTATCCTTTTTCCTACTGCCCTGAAATATACCTTAGTAACTTTTAATAGTATCTTCACGAAAGATATCCTTAATAATTTTAATTTTTTTTTTTTTTTTGAGACAGAGCCTCAAGCTGTCACCCTGGATAGAGTGCTGTGGCCTCACAGCTCACAGCAACCTCCAATTCCTGGGCTCAAGCGAGTCTCTTGCCTCCGCCTCCCAAGTAGCTGGGACTACAGGTGCCCGCCACAATGCCTGGCCATTTTTTGGTTGCAGCCGTCGTTGTTTGGCAGGCCCGGGCTGGATTCAAACCCGCCAGCTCAGGTGTACATGGCTGGCGCCTTAGCCCGTTGAGCCACAGGCGCCGAGCCAATAATTTTAATATTTTAATAACTTTGGTGTTATCTTTTCTATCTTGAACTTAATTAACATAGATTAGATTTGCTAGAATTTATTTTTCAGGAACCTATCTATCTCATAGTGACGTTTGCTTTTATTTCAACTTTGCATTGTGGAAGTAACCCACAAATATTTATTTCATCACATTCTAAGTTCTTCTCTTTCATTTCTCAGACTTCAAGATAATGCATAAGTCTCTTTTTTTTCCTTGGACCTCATAATCATTCTATAGTTACCATGTAAATCTTCATAATATAAAGATTTTATAAGCCCTGGCTGGAAGTCCATTTATTGCAGGTAGTAGCCCACACACAAAAAAATTCTTATAAAATTAAAAGATTTAATGAAGACTTTGGAGATCATTGGAACATAAGCTGATTAAAATTTATTAATTAAACATTTTAAATTGGATTAATTTGTGTTAAAGCTAAAAGATATGAAACAGCTATCACATTAATAATTCTAATTGTATGATACTTAATGTAGTAAATAGAACCTGGGCTTTATTAGGAAACTAATCTTCTTAACTCAGCAGTTAGTAGGAAGAGCAAAACCAGATATAAACTCTAAAAGATCTATTAAGCATCAGAAAGGTGAATTATTATGGTTCTCAGGGCCTGAATTACACTTTAAAAGATCATATACTTATTAGCTGAATGTGAGGATGAGAAATAAGAGACTCCATTTGAGAGGATGATATTTGATGGTCTTGTCTGTCGTAAATCTTTGATTCAGTGAATTAAACCTCAACCTCATTTTTCTAAAATTATTAGTTGGGAAGGATGTGTTTGAAAGATTTTATCATTAAGAATATATCTTTGTTTTTTTTTTTTGAGGCAGAGTCTCACTATGTTGCCATTGGTAGAGTGCCATAGCACCACAGCTCACAGCAACTTCAAACTCTTAGGCTTAAGTGATTCTCTTGCCTCAGCCTCCCAAGTAGCTGGGACTACAGGTCCCTGCCACAACGCCTGGCTATTTTCTTGTTGCAGTTGCCATTGTTGTTTAGCTGGCCTAGGATGGGTTTGAACCTGCCAGCCTTGGTGCATGTGGCTGGTGCCATAACCACTGTACTACTGGTGCCGAGCCAAGAATATATCTTTTACAAGAAAAAAATTTAAAAGATTAAAGGAATTTATTTTTCCTGGTAACTTAAAAAAATTAGTATTCATTAACAACTAATTTACCTCCAGGAAGAGATTTGGCCTGTGAGTTCTTCTCAGAGCCCTTGTATTAGTCAGGGTTCTTCTGAGACAGCTGAAATAAGATTAGCCATCCCAGTCCTATTTCTTTCAGGGAAACACGTAAGATCACAGTCCTATCCCTTTCCTATGTGGGGAGGACGTTAGAGGGATGTAGGTACATCATGATTGCTCTGAATGCAAGTGTGTCTTGTACTGTGAAGCAAAAGAAGATAATCAACCCTTTTGACTTCATCTCCCTGCCTTCCCCTCCCCTTAACCCACCCTCTTTATAGTGTGAACTGAGGAAAAAAAAATGGGGCTTAAGCATGACTAAATGTAAAGACATATTTTGTGTTTGTCAGTATTTGGAATGTTTGAAATGTGTCTTACTCAATTTAAGTCTTACTTGCTTCTTGTAATTATATATTTACAGAATTAAAAAATTATTATTCTATTTTATATGGTTTCCTTGAAGAGTTGAGCCATACATTAAATCATCTCAATAGAGAGAAATCAGGATTTAGAAAATAATTAAAAGTCAAATGTTGATTTAGATGGAAAGTCTTCTATTTTTAAAAGGATTCTTTTTTGTACATTTAATTATCTAGTTTCTTTAGTAGATGTATCTTTTTATTTACAGGCATTTCATTTATAGATATGGTTCCATGACTAATCATAAAAAGGACATTCGTAATTCAGTATAGGCGGCTGTGTGGAAAGTGTGTATATTTGGGAGACAGGAAGTGCTGGCTAAGTCCTGACACTGACGTTTACCAACTCCTTAACCTTGGGCAGATATCTGAGTTAGTTTCTTGATCTGTAAAATGGGGGATAATTATAGCTACCAGGCAGGGTTATGGTAAGAATAAGAAATAATAAGAGATACTCTTTTTGAAAGTATCTAGCACTTATAACAAAAAACCCCCAACGAAACAAAAAACAAACAAAAAAAGGTTCTAAATTCCTGACAAAGAACTAATGGAATTAAGAAACCAATCTTTTTTCATTACATTTTGATGAGAATTGGGGAGGAGATTATTTTTTAGAGCCTAGATGACCAGAGATTGTGGTATCCTTTCATTTAAACTTCATCTCCTCTACAGCAATCTCTTCAAAAATAGTTATTTAAAATTTTGGAAGAGCCTGGAGAATAGGAACGTTTAAAATGATCTTAGAAGCATAAGACTCTATTTTAGTAGTAGAAACAGTCAGCCCAGAAAACAATTATAAGCAATGTAAAATATCAGAATTGAGAATAGATAAGGAATTTACCCACAGGAGATAGTGCTAAAAACAAAACACAAAAGTAAGTGGGGATTTTCTAACTCAAGGAGAACCCACTTCCAATGATATCCTAGTTTCTAGGTGAATAAAGAAACAGGACCTCCATGGAATACCACATATGAAAGTCTCTGCTTCATCCTTACAGTGGTGTGGCCAAAGATCCACATCCCATTCCATAGAGAGGGTTATTTTTAGGATGCTGTTTTGTTGATGTAAGGATTTGCAATCTTGGGTAGGTAATATCAATTTTATCAAAATTCAGACTATTCCATTTCCTACCTTTTTTTGTTCTTTCACAAGCTAGCTTTCACCCACTGTCTTGATCCGTTTGAAAAACGTGTATTGTTGGTCAATTAGCAAAATCACCATCTTGTCCTGGCATATATTCTTTATGTCAATCTTAGAAGATTTTTTTTTAGTAAAAATTTTCAAATTAAAATACAGAGAAAATAAGCTCTCTGTGACAGACTAGCCGGGAATATATGCTACAAATAATCTTTGGTAGTAAATAACTAGAGTCAAATACAAGACTGTTATATCTTGTCACAAAAGGAAAACAGATAAGAACAATCAAAATGGAAATATGAGGAAATCACTTATTTAAGAAATACTGACTAGTTGAAAGTAGAACTTATAGTACTGGAAAGTTGAGAAAGAACTCAAAGGTCCTAGACATAAAAATAGACAAGGTAGGGAAGTGATCAAAACTTACTGATTTTTCCAGTACTTTGCTCTGAAAGGCAAAGACATTGGTAGGTATTAGGTTTTCTCTTCTTCTTCCCAATCCCCAAGCCTTTGCATTGGATGGTATTTGTGGCATTAATAATTTTCATTTATTTAAATATAAGATACATTCATTTACCTGCCACATTCTCTTGGCCTGTTTTAGTTTAGAAAGACCTTTCTTGTGGTAAGCTACCTTTAATAACGTTTACTTTTCATTATTCACTAGCCCTTTTGTATGGAGCATCAAGATTACAGTTTATAAAATATGGGACATAAATGGTCTTTCTTAGAAGATATGTGCTAATACTATTCATTGACATTGCTTGATGTAAAATATGTAAGGTACAATTGCTGCCAAGTACTGATATATGAGTGAATCTCTTATGTTGACATTATCAATATTTGATACATCCAACATAGAAAGCAGAAATAATAAGAAGGCATAAAGATGTGAGAAACATAATACCTTGATTGTTTTTTTTTTGAGACAGAGCCTCAAGCTGTCACCCTGGGTAGAGTGCTGTGAAATCACAGCTCACAGCAACCTCAAATCCTGGGCTCAAGTGATTCTCCTGCCTCCACTTCCCAAGTAGCTGGGACTACAGGTGCCCGGCACAACACCTGTCTATTTTTTGGTTGCAGCCATCATTGTTGTTTGGCAGGCCCCGGGCTGGATTCAAACCTGCCAGCTCAGGTGTATGTGGCTGGCACCTTGGCCACTTGAGCCACAGGCGTTGAGCCAATACCTTGATTGTTGATTTGGGATAAGTATGTGGAGTTAGGGTATTTAAACCCTAGAGCAGGGGTTGACAAAGTACTGTTCATGGAACAAATCTAGGTTGCTGGCTATTTTTGTATGTCCTGTGAAGTATGACTGGATTTTTCATATTTCAATAGTTGAAAAAATTATTTTGTGACATTCAAATCTCTATAAATGGTATTTTATCAGGACATATCCATGCTCATTCTCTTATTGCCTATCACTGCTTTTGTGCCACAATAGCAGAGCTGACTAGTTGTGACAGAGACTTTATGGCTTATAAAATGTAGAATATTTATTATCTGGGTCTTTATAAAAGAAGTTTGCCCACTCCATCTCTAGAAGGAACTAAAGTACTAGTAATAATTCATTAGGAACTTACTAGAGTATATTTGAGGTGTTTCTGAAAATCAAAACAAGAAGATAGGTTAGTGGTAACATTTTTGGATCAGAAATATAATTCTTCCCCACTCCCATTTCCCAAATTCTTTTTTCTAGAGTACTGTCAAGACCTCTAGCAGGATACACTGTGACAGCTCTGTTAGTTTTAAGAACTTGACACTATTTACCACCTTTATGACTGTCGCTGAGATTCAAGTTATGGTCATTTCTCTAATTGCTTTCTCTGTTTTTACCTTTGCCTTCCAGTCAATTTTTAGTACAGTAGCTGGAGGGATCCTTTTAAAGTGTTAGACTCTGTTTAGAATTCACCAGTGGTTCCTCATCTTACTTCAGTCAATGTCAAAATCATTACAGTGGCTTTTAAGGAAGGCCTTAAATCTGCTCCACGAATAGCTTCCAAATAGGTTTGTTTCATGTCACTTTTCTTTTTTAAAAGTTATTACTAGTTTTGGGGATGAGGTCTCACTCTCTTGCCCAGGCTGCAGTGTGATGGTGTGGTAATAGCTCACTGTAGCCTTGAACTTCTGGGCTCAAGCAGTCCTCTTACTTCAGCCTTCTGAGTAGCTAGGACTACAGGCACATCACCATGCTCAGCTACTTAAAAATCTTTTTTTAGAGACGGGGGCTTTCTATGTTGCCCAGATTTGTCTCAAACTCCTCGCTTCAAGGACATGATTTTCCCAACTCACCCTCCCAAAGTGCTGGGATTATAGGTGTAAGCTACCATATCACTTGCCCTCATGTTGCTTTTCATTCTGTTACAGCTATATGGTACTTGCTTTTTTGCTTTTCTTCAAATAGTCTGGAAACATTCCTACCATAGGACGCTTTACTTGTTATCTCTTTTGTTTGAAATATTCCCCCCTCAGATATCTGCAATGTTAATTCTCTCACCTCTTGCATGTTCCATCTAATAGTTCTATCAATTCCTGAGACTGAGTTCTTGAACTTTTCAACTATAGTTGTTGTTTTTTCTATTTTTCAATTTTTTTTGTTTGTTTTTATTGTTGGGGGATTCATTGAGGATACAAGAAACCATGTTACACTGGTTGCATTTGTTGGGTAAAGTCCCTCTTACAATCGTGTTTTGCCCCCAAAAGATGTGGCACACACCAAGACCCCACCCCCCTCACTATTTTTCAGTTTTAATAGGTATTTTTTCCAAGTTTTTGTGAAGCATTGTTCTTTGGTACATACACATTTAGGATTTCTATATTTTCTAGATGCATTGATCTTTTTATCATGATGCAGTGTTCCTCTTTGTCCCTGGTAATTTTTTTGAACTATGTGATATTAACATAGCCTTTTATACTTAAAAAATCAATGCTTTTGTGGCTAATATTTATCATTCTTTTACTTTTTATTGTTAAATTTGAAGTGAGTTTCTTATAGACAGCATATATTGGGTCATGGTTTTTATGTATTCTGTCAATATTTTTTTTCTTCTTTCAGATTAATTTCAGGGTACAAAGAATTAGGTTACAATGTTTGCATTTGTTAGCTATACTCCCTGTCGTAGTTGTGTCCTGCCCATATTTGTTTTTTTAATTAGGTATTTACATGGACATATAAAACTCAGAGGTGTTTTAAAATAATCCCACAAATGAGAAAGAGAATGGACTCAAATGGCAACATAACATAATTTCATTAAACTGCAAAGACAAAAAGAGAAAAAGAAAGAAACAATTTATAAAACAACTAGAAAACAATGAAAAGCATAAGAATAAAGTCTCATATATTAACATTAACCTTGAATGTAAATGGATTCAATGTTTTACCTAAAAGATATAGATTGGCAAAATGTATAAAAACTATATATTGTTTATAGGAAACTCATCTTGCCTGTAAAGATACACACAGACTGAAAGTAAAGCAGTGGAAAAAGGTATTTCACACAAATGGAAAGAAAAAGTGAGCAGGGGTTGGCACGGTGGCTCAGGCATGTACTCCTAGCACTCTGGGAGGCTGAGATCAGTGGATTGCTTGAATTCATGAGTTTGAGACAAGCCTGAGCAAAAGTGAGACCCTGTCTCTACTAAAAATAAAAAAACTGAGGCAAGAGGATTGCTTGAGCCCAAGAGTTGGAGGTTCTGTAAGCTAGGACACAACAGCACTCTATCCAGGGCAACAGCTTGAGACTCTGCCTCAAAAAAAAAAAAAAAAAAAAAAAAGTGAGCTGGAACAGCTATGCTTATATAACATATTACAGACTTTAAGTCAAAACAGTAGAAAGGACAAAGAAGGTCATTATAAAATGATAAAAAGATCAATTCAGCAAGAGGATGTGACAATTCCAAATATATATGCACTCAACACTGGAGGACTCAGATTCACAAAACAAATATAACTAGACCTAAAAAGAGAGATAGACAGCAATATAATAATGTGGGAGACTTTAATACCCCATTCACAGATCTGGACAGATCATCAAGACAGAAAATTAAGAAACATTGGACTTCAAATGGACTATAGACTAAATGGGCTTAACAGACATTTACAGAACATTCTGCCCAGTAAGTTTTCACCAGAATGAACTTTTTCCAAGGTAGACCACATGTTAGGCTGCTTGGTGATGCCCATAGCTCAAGGGGTAGGGCGCTGGCCATGTACACTAAGGCTGGTGGGTTTGAACCTGGCCTGGGCCAGCTAAACAATAATGACAACTGCAACAACAACAACAAAATAACCAGGCATTGTGGTGGGCGCCTGTAGTCTCAGCTACTTGGGAAGCTGAGGCAGAGAATCGGATAAGCCCAAGAATTTGAGGTTTCTGTGAGCTGTGATGCCACGGCATTCTACTGAGGGTGACATAAGACTCTGTCTCAAAAAAAAAAAAAAAGTTAGGCCGCAAAGCAAGTCTTTACAGATTTTAAAAAGTTGAAATCATATCAAGCCTCTTCTCAGACCTTCATGGAATAAAGCTAAAAATCAATATGAAGAGAAACTTCAGAAACAATACAGGTACATAGAAATTAAACAACATGCTCCTGAACAATCACTGGGTAAGCAAAGCAAGTAAGATAGGAATTAAAAAATTTTTTGAAATGAATGAAAACAAAAATACAACATATCAAATACTGAGGGAATATAGCAAAAGCAATGCTAAAAGGGGAGTTTATATCATTACATGTGTATGTTAAAAAGTAGAAACATCACAAATTAAGAACTGAAAATCCGACCTCAAGAAACTAGAAAAACAGGAACAAACTGAATGTTAGCAGATGAAAAGAAATAGCAAAGAACATAGCAAAACTACATGGAATAGAGACCAAAAACAAAAACAAAAACAAAAACAAATAATCAATGAAATGGAAAAAGATAAGTAAAACTGATAAACCATTATGCAGACTAACCCAGAAAAGAAGAGAGAAGATCCAAATAAACAAAATCAGAAGTGGTGGTGCCTGTGGCTCAAGGAGTAGGGCACCGGCCCCATATACCAGAGGTGGCAGGTTCAAACCTGGCCCTGGACAAAAACTGCAAAAAAAAAAAAAAAAATTAGAAGTGAAAAAGGAGACATTACAACTGATACCACATAAATACAAAAGATCATTTGAGACTATTATGAACAGCTATACTCTCACAAACTAGAAAACCTGGAGGAAATGGATCAATTCCTGGAAACATACAACCTACTAAGATAGAAACAGGACAAAACAGAACTTATGAACAGACATATAATGAATAGTGAGATTGAATCAGTAATAAAAAATCTTCCTTGGGTCGATACCTGTAGCTCAGCGGCTAGGGCACCGGCCACATACACCAGAGCTAGTGGGTTCAAAGCTGGCCTGGGCCTGCCAAACAATAATCACAACTACAACAAAAATTAGCTGGGCATTGTGGCTGGTGCCTGTAGATATAGTTACTTGGGAGGCTGAGGCAAGAGAATCACTTAAGTCCAAGAGTTTGAGGTTGCTGTGAGCAGTGATGCCACAGCACTCTACCAAGGGTGACCTAGTGATACTCTGTCTCAAAAAAAAAAAAAAATCTTCCAAGAAAAAGAGAAAGCTCAAGACCAGATTGGTTCACACCTAAGTTTACCAAATATACAAAGAACTAATGCCAATCTTCCTAAAATTGTACCAAAAAATCAAGGTGGAGTGAATATTCCCTAACTCATTCTATAAGGCTAGTATTACCCTGATAGCAAGCTCAGACAAGGTCATAACAACAACAACAACATCAAAAAGAAAAAAAAAAGAAAGAAAGAAACTATAGACCAGTGTCCCTGGTAAACATAGATGGAAAAATCCTCAAAATATGCTAGCAAATCATATTCAATAGCACATCAAAAAGATAATACATCATGATCATCCTAGGGATGCAAGGATGGTTCAACCTATGCCAATCATATAAATGTGATAATCACTTAAACAGAATTAAACCAAAAAATGTATGATCATCTCAATAGATGTATGAAAACCATTTGATAACATACAGCATTCCTCCATAATAATCCTCAACAAACTAGGCATAGAAGGACCATGTGCCAAAATAATAAAGGTCATATATGACAAACCCACAGGCAACATCGTACTAAATAGGGGAAAGTTGAAAGCATTCCCTCTAAAAATTGGAACAAGGCAAAGATGCCCGCTTTCACCACTGCTGTTTAACAAAGTACTTGCAGTCCTCACCAGTCAGGCAAATAAATAAA